>JASKGO010004956.1:0-68062 GCA_030556065.1 Holobus sp. GC000080
ATAAACTTCTATTTTTTATCCGTTCATATTTGATGATGTAAAAACTTTCGAGCCGAAACTAATAAATTTCCTTTTTATATTTTGTTTGTTCTCGGTTTTCTTTTTTAATTTTTTTTTCTCATATAATTTTTTTTTAATGCGAAAATAGCATTTCCCAACTAAATTAATGTTATATTAGCAATATTTTTGGGGGAAATTAAATTATAAACTGCAAAAAATATATTTTTCATTATAAAATTATTATAAGTTGATGTTTTAGAAAACATCGGTTTTGCTTATTTTTTATCGGTTTATCTACTTTAGATAAGCTAAATAGTCATACGTAATTGAAAAACAATTTATAGAAATATAGAATTTATTTAATAAAAATTGTTAATGGATCATTTCATTTTACTAAAAGCTTTCCAATACTAACAATAATGTATTTTTGAGAGCTTTTGATCCTTGCATGTTTAATAAATATTTAAAAAAAATACGTATTTGCAATCAAAAATTGCAGTATTTAAGTTTAGGTTCAAGAGTGAGCGACATTGAGTTGCAGTGGCGAATTTTCTATGTCGTTACACCTGTGAAACTACTCGTATATCATACCGGGAGACAACGACACCCACCCCCACTTCATTATTTATATTTACCCACCGATTTTTATAAAAATTAGGAAACTTATGTAAGGTAATATTTCCAATTTACTGATATAAATTTCAATTTTATGGAACTTCCGGTTGACACCAGCTTTTATTTTTAAGGGACAACTATAAAAAAAAATCACTTTTTTTGGATTCTATGGTCTATTCGGAGTTCAAAAATGAGCATTTCGTTAATTTTTAAATTTTGAAGTGCTAAAATTTTTTATAAAAATGAAAAAAGTGAGAGGTGCCATTTAAAAATCTAAAGTTTCCAGTTTAATCGTGGCGTAGAAGCATTTAAATTTAAATCAATTCTCATCCACCAAAGATGAAATTTAGTAATTAAATTTTTGAACACTCAAAAATTAACAAAATGCACAATTTGGAACTCAGAATTGACCCTAGAATCAAAAAAGTCGCAGATCCCATTCAAAATCAAAAGTAATTTGCGTTGAAACATTTTTTATCAATCAATTTAAAAATCTGACAAATTACCGGTCTTAATTTTTTTTATTATTGTTTAACTAAAAATTGACAAACGTGATAATTTTTTTAATTTCATTTGTAAAAATAAATTAAATAAAATTTATATTTTGTACTCGACAGTTTTTATACCTAAATACAATTTACATTTTAAAATTAAAATATTATAGTCTACGTGGCTTGTTTTGACGAAAAGATTACGAATTTACGATTTTCAAACTTTGGGAGCTTTCACAAATTCCTAAGAAACTATTGATGATATTTTCAAAAACATTAACGAATTTCTTACCCACAATCGCTCCTTTTTATAATGTTTATATTTTTTGTGAATTAATGCTTTAAACTTTAATTCTGCAATTTAAGTTCATAATGAAGAAAGGGAGCTTTTATACATTCACATAAAAGTGTAATATTTGCAAAAGAACACAAAAACATGGTTTTAGAGTGCCTTAAAAATTTCAATTTGCCCGAGAAGGCATTGTTTACCTATACTAAACTTTAATACACATACACGAGTAATAAAGTACCACAAACAAAGAAAATATAGGGTCGAGCCGAAGGAAAAAGCGAAGAATAAAAAAAGTTCACGAGACGATGGGAAAATTTATGTGTTAATATTTGGAAATCGAATATGAAATTGTGTGTCTTATCACGTGTATCTGCCATAATAAAATATGATCAGCCACTCGTATACACGAGTCGAATTTCAGTGTTAGTTTTCACATGTACGAAAGAGGCGCCCTTTATTAGCCAGTTGATGGTTTATGAATGGTATCAGGAGAAAGATTGAAGCGTATATTAAGTGTCGGAAAATTTTAATATGTATTAAAACTGGATAGGAAACTCCTTTACACGCGAAAGGCTTCTGGATTTGGTAATTACATTAGAAGTCGTAAAATGCATTCAAGTCTGGCATCTCGGCTCTTTCTCTTCCATTTAATAACCTGATTATACAAACGAAACCTAAATTCAATTGAAAGATTACTTTACGTTCATCTATCTTATATCTAGAGTATGTTTTACTATTTAATAAATCAGCAGAGATTTTAAAGCTATAATTTATTTCTTATGAAAAAAAAATTGTATTACAGTTGAAGCACTATTTTTTAAGGGTCAGATTCATAATAAGGGGAGACTTAACAATCGCTATAAACAAAATTCATAAGAAATTAATCTCTTTATCAAACATTTAAACGATTTCAGATGACAAAAAAATCATTTAAATTCACGGACTTGACTTTGAATTTCCCGCGAAATCCGTGGGCTCCAAATACACCTCTTTGCGTTCATGGGAACCTAACGCAAATCTGGGCTTCGGCTATGTTTCAAATTTTACATCAATGGTCATAATCACGAATTATAAATCAGCGCAGAAAATTAGCTTTTGATTTATCTCCTCGAATTTGTCAAATTTTTCACTGAAACGTGTTTTTGTTGTAGAAGTAAATAAGTTTGAGGAGCTAAATTGAAATTAAAATTTCAGAGCACCGATGCCTTATGCAAGCAAATTTGAAACTTCGAAATCCGAATTTGTATTAAGAGCAGATAAAATAGTGGAGATGAATCAGGAGTAAATGTATTGCGTGTGAAATTTAAAGGCTGCAAATTGGATTGCCTACGTTATTAAGTTCTCAAACTTAAATTCAACCAATTTTTCAACATTTCAAGTATTTTCTTTTGTGCTAATTAGTAATAGCACCTATTGAATACTCGAAAAGGCTAATATTATTTAAAATTTCTTGTTACGTTGAAGAATAGCGGAAAACCTTTGTTTATGGTAATTTAAGCGTTCTGAAAGTTGAAAGAGATTAAAGAATCGACTATTTTTTTATAAGGATGTAGAGAAATACAAATTTCCTAGCACAACTGAGAGCCACTTTTATAACGATTTTTGGTCGAAATGGGACTAAAATCGCTTCCAATGGCTTTGAGAAGTCCAATAAATTCCCTGTTTTTTTTTTTTAAACAAAAGGGCATAAAATTGCTGTCAATGTCCTTGAAAAGTCTTCCCGAAAAGATCATGTTTGCCTAACCATAGTTAACATAAAGCAAATTTTGAAAAATAATAAATGAATATTAAAAAATTAGTAATCTTTAGATTGTTAGTTAGGTTTATATTCTTCTAAACTTTTGAATATATGGAATTAGTGCACTTCTGGAAGAATATTTATGTTGTCCAATACTATGACACTTAATTCGCCTCAAAAACCATTCTCACATAAACAAAACCATTGCAAAGAGGAAAACTGCGAATAGAATGAAGAAAGGGCTATATATGCATTATTTACACAAAGTACAGTGCATTGAACGTCTGTCCATCCGTCTTCTTGCATCGGTTCATAACTAATGTTGCGAAATTTATTATTTCTGCTTCTGCAAAGAGGAATAAATATGTGTGCGTGCGTACACTTCGCATGTAATATATGTGGATCATAAAAGCACATCCGGTGTTAAACGTCTTGTACTGGGTGGAGAAACAGGGTCGTATTTTCATTGCTACAACATTCGACTACTTCACCGCTAACTGATGGCAGTCTTTATTCGCACAGAAATACAGAATACATTCACAGAACACATATGTAGCGAAAAACGCTAAAACGCAAAAAGCAACGAGCAAAAATGGTCATCGTAAAAACTCGAAACACCATCGCTGAAAGCTCCTAAGCGCATAAATATAATTGCTTATGATAATTTAATGAATTCTCGAAAGAAGCAACTTAAGAAAACTTATATATCTGCAGTAATCAACTGTAACAATAGTGAATTACCATAAAATCGGTTGGTTCTTGGTGGAAATTACATATATTTAGTCTTCAACCTACCTGCCAACTGTCTCCTCGAGTATATTTTGCGCTTTCCATGCATTTTACTCCTATGAACTTCACCACAGTCTGCCACTTGTTTCGAAAATATTTCACCCGAAACTTAAACGTTTCGTGATGCTTATCAGCTGACATTCATTAATAATATAACACGTTGCGACCGGAAAAAGCGATTCCTTAAGGGACATCTGTCCGTCACAAAGGGATTGTGCGGGAAAACACCTATAAGATTATAAATGCATTTATAAAACAAGGTGTTTAGATAGTTTTAACATTTTATTATTAATTCATAAGATCAAAATTCATAAATATTTTTAAATAAAAAATGATGAAAGCAAAATAGTTTTTCTGATCCGCGTTGAAAAGTCCCTGTTAGATGATCACAATTTTATAAAATGCTAAAAACTTACTACAAATTTAATATACTAGTTCATAAAAAGATTCCAAATTAGGTTCTTTATGCAAACCTAATATTACTTTAATAAATTGATTGAAAGGAAGTTTGATTTAAAAGGCTGTCGGCAATCAATTATTTATACAATAATTACTTTTTCATATTTTTGTGGTTAACTATTTGATTTTTATTTACGATTACTTTTATTATGTTTGTTGATCTTCAAGTAGGCGCGCAGTGTTTGCACAAGCAGACAAAATATTTGTGTTTTCAATTAAGTCGGTATTCCATTAGCGAGCAGTGTATCGTTAGATTTAATGTAATAATAATAATCAATGATAACCGTTTGCATTGTCTCTTTGTCTTCGAATTCCTTTAGCGCTCTATTTGCTTCTAATAGCGCACTGAAACATTTATAACGGAAATGCGAGCGAAGAAAACAATAGCGACGGCCTTTTTGCCGAGGGTATTGTTTACTTGCCGGTTTCGGTTTTAAATGCTTGAAGATTATTTCTCAAAGTAACACTTTGTCGCTCTTTTCACATAAATTAACTATGTTTTTTACAAAAATGAAAAAACAAAATGAAAATTTATTAAACTACAACTAATAAAACCGAGCAATTGCAGAAAAAACGATAAAAAATAAAGAAAAAAACAATTAGGAAATTGCGACGCCTATATCCATTATTTAATACGAAAATAAAACGGACATTAAATAAAAAAGTTTTGAAATTTTAAAACCAGACTGTCTCTATAAATGTATGTTGTGTGTGTGTATACGTACTCCCACAATGGGCTTCTTTGGAAATAAAGACGACGAAACTTCGCAAGGACTCGTCGTGCGTATAGTAGTAATTTATTTGGGGGCGAAGCGAGGAAATTTCATGCGTCTTCTACTTAGGAGGCTGTCAAGTGCACGCAACACTCACTCTTATTTCGATGTTGTAAACTGTTGTCGTTGTTGGAAACGAACGGAATGCCATCCGACCAATTCCGCCGCAACTCGCACATTCACTAAATAAAATTAAAACCCAAACATTGGAAAAAAAACTACCCTTTCATTTACTATCTCATAGCGTAGAATATATTTTGAATTGAATTTTTAATTTCGCTGGTATTTATAACAACTAAAGTAAAATGCTTGCATTAAAAAAAAACCGTCGAAAACATTTATTAAAAGGGTTGAAAATGAAGCTTCTCGTAATGTGAAAACCTTCAAAACCAAATGGAAAACTTGCAAAAAAAGACTTATAAAAAAGGAAACCCGTTTTAACATTCATATTGAGTTTCTGCGCATTTTTTTTATATACGAACATACAATAAAACGCACTAAAAAGGGCCTAATTAAGCCCACGGCATTTGAAACATGTGACAACAAAAGAGTGTTTGTGACGGATTTAACGAATTCCTTTTGTTTCGCTTTTTATCGATGATCCCGGGCGCTGCTTTATCGGTTTATTGTTATTAAAAAGACCGTAAAGTTGTGCGCGTTCGGAAAAGATTAAATAAACAATAGCGGAAGGGCTGAAAGGCCTCGCAGGAGGAGGAGCAGGATACTTGAGTGTCCATTCAATCAAAGCGAAATTGCCTATTATTACATAAAACAGTCCATAGTTTTACGATGCGATCGTTAAAGGGATGAAGGGTTAAATCCATTAGAGGCGCACTTTTCCATCACAGTAATCACATGCATAAGCTGGCTGGCTTCATAATGAAATACATAAAATAATTATTCATATACAGAAGGTATTAAAATGTGAATTAATAATAAAATTTTTAAGAGCTCGGGCCGGGCGTTGCGATTGTTGGAAAGGACGCGGGCAGGACGTTTATGCGACGATAACTCATCATCCGTCGCTTTGTTAGGCTCGCTGTCCCTTTTTGCCGCCCTGTACATTTAATCCAGAGGGTTGCTCGTCATCACGACCTTTAATGACATCGTAAATTTCATCATTTCGCATTGCACACGGTCACTGGCTTCACTTGCTTCTTGCTCCACTCGCTCGCTCCCTTTCGCTCCCGTCAACTGTCTCTCATTCCGTCTGTTTCTTCTTGAATTCGCTCCCTGCTCTCTTGATTCGCATTCCTGCAGGACAAATCCGCACGGGAAGACAGTAATAAGATAATAATTATTGTCGTAAAATCAAACTGAAAATGGCAGGAATTATTTGGAAAGAAAAGAAAGATTAAACATTATACTCCCGGTTCTTTCTATAATGGCCATTAATTCTTCTTAGGATAGACTTGCAGTTATTTTATAGTAAACCAACAAAACGTAATTGTTGTTTTCGTTGCATATAGTAATTCGTTATTTGTTTAATATTATTTCTTTTGCGGAGTTTCTTTAATTTATTTTATAAATAGTATTCGTATATCAAAAAAACACAAATTTGTAGACTTATAAAAACGCTTTTAAGGGTTCTTAAGGAGACGCTAAAGGACAAAGAAAACCTTTGAGTTTTACATTATTATATAGCAATGTGTAACATTTTCACTCGATATATGTATAGTTTTTTGTAGCGCGAAAATAACGCGCCTATCTATCATTTATCCAAATGGCATTGCCATTCTTTGCCATTTCTACGCAAAGCGAATATAAAATCCATCAATACACGTCGCATCGTCACGTGCACGTTGTAAATTTATTCGCATGCACAATAAGCAAGGGCGCACATGCGAATCCAGTGTAGGTTTATTTTATACAGGGCCTCAATATACGATTCATCAAGAAAAACTAAATAAATAACAAAAGAGGAATTTCTTCAGTATACTGTTAAAAAAAAGTATTAGTATCAAATCTAAAATGATTTTTTTTTTCAATAAACAAATTATAAAAGTTTCAGTTTTTTTTATACATTTATGGTTTTGTCTAAAATAGACGAAAAATCAAATTTTCATTCAGTTATCGTAATTAAGAATGTTAAGAGCATAATAAATAAATTACCCTGTTTATTTTAACGCAAAAAAGGAAAAGTTCAACGATGATAAAGAAAGAGCATACGGAATAAAGAGCAGTTCAGCAACCGGCAGGCAAGTAGCACTCACAGCAAAAGAGGACATCATGTCATTTGGCGCCCTTTTTCGCCACTTTCGTCTGCTCTTTTCACTCGCTCCTGGCCTCCCGACACTATGAATTTCCCTGCACTCCTTTTTCTACATATCAAACGCACTCTTTTTTCCTCTGATTTCTGCGCCTTTTGATGCAGATGGGGAAGATTGATATTAATAAATGTGCGTGCACAAAAGCTCTGCGAGTGTGTTTGTGAACAAGGCAAAACTTCTTAATCTTCGCTATCAATCTGTTGAACGCTCCACTATCATAAATCTTAACGTTCGGCACATCGTTTGCATAAAACGATTTGTTATTTATACATATACAGGGTGGTGAGAATTTTCATGGTAAATTCTTTTCCTTAATTTCTTTTATGAATACATTCAAATTCAAGAGAGAAAAAAATTGTTAATATGAATTAATTTATCCAAAAAATAAGTTTAATATATGCTTCTTATTTTTTACAATTTTATGATTTTTCCCGAAAATAAATGTATTTTTAAGGGACATAAAATACTAAAAAAACATTTTTCAATTTTCATATGATGAATTCCAGATTTAAATATGTCTTAATTTATTTTACAAATAAAATTTTAAATTGTTTCAATATTTTTTTTTTCTTGAAATTTGATTATTTTTTTTTATTTGATTATTTTTAACAGAGTTAACTGTAAAATTGGGCCCGTAATATTCTAGTTATTGTACAAGTGACAATGTAAAACTGTTAAAAAGAATTTCCAAATATTTAAAACTACAAAATATATTTGCAACAGAAAAGGGATAATATTTTTCCCTTATTTTTCACATATCTTCATCTTCCCACAAGTACGCGAATTATTAAAAATTATGTCTGCGCTATATCCCAATGCCAACAGTTAAATTTCTAGTGTTTCAAAATTTTTATAAAGTAATTATGTGCTTCACCCTACCCTCTATAACTACACTAGCGACACACTAGCTATTCCAGATTGTACGGGGATCTGTTGTCATGAAACGGGAAAATCATTTTTCAAATTCACAGGAAGAATACATTTAAATTTAAAAATTTTTGGCTTCCAATGAATTATGCATATGGGTATATGCAAGGGCATTGCAATGGCTATGCCCTTTTTTAATTTTACTAAAATACATTTCTTTAAAATTACTTTCTCAAAAATATAAATATCTTTAAAATCCTAAGAAATTATACATAGTTTTCGATTATCTAAATAAAGTGACAGCAAAGTTGATCAAATAGATCGGCTTCAGAGCACAAAGGCCAAAGAAATTAAATCAGAACCCTTTCTAACTAATATCAAACAAGTAAATTCGTTAATAATAAGGGACCGCATTTAACCAGAAATTAATTTGATACGCATTTGCATATATTAATATCCGCACGTTCAAACATCAGTCAAGCGTGGCTCGATCGAGTTTCCTATTTATTAACAATTTCGTTCGATAACAATTCAAACTGCACTGCATCCACAGGCCAGACGAGATGAAAATCCAATTGCGTATGCAGAATATCAAGATAAACTTGGACCGTTGCATACTGTACTCGGCTGAATTAATCGGAAATTGAATTTTACATTTAATAGACTTCAGCGCGGAATATTTTAGTTATTGCAAATCAATGAGCGACGTCTCATATCGCAAAATTAATTTTATTCATCACATATCACAATTGCTTTATTATTTTTACAAAGAACGGCGCCACTTTCTCTTTTGGACTTGCACATTTGCTTGCACTCTTTGTTCAGTTCAATAAATTAAATTGTCTACGTGACTTGTAGCATGTTACTTTTGCACTATTATGGAAATAGTAAAACATCGCACAAATTTCATCTTGCTAGTTAAAATCGATGCATACGAAACAAATTAAAAGGACGTTCATATTTTTCTGTTTGGCTTGAAGATTTTTCTCGTTTTGTATAATATGAGTTTAGCGATAATAATGCCCTTGGTGCTTTTAATGGATATAAATTGAAGTTTTATAGACTCTCAATCCGTGCCATTAATCATCCCCCAAAACGGAATTTAAGCACTCAAGCATACTTTTATAATTCTATCCCTTTTTCCTGTTTAGCATTTTTATGATTTCCTGCTTCTCTCTTTGCCGTAAAGGACTCGTCTTTTAATCTGTTTGCTCTCTTGGTAAGGAAAGGACTTAATCGGCCAAGGATAATCACTTGGGTCAATATTGAATTCTATTATTGGAGTGCTCAGTTTTCATTTATTTGCCGTTCGCGCAAAACTTTTTTTTCTCGCACACGAAAAAATACCAACGGCAATTTATCAAGTGAATTGCATTAAATAAGTTGAAACAAAAATGTTTATATTAAATTTGTAGGAATAATTGGGCAGCGTTGTTTATCACGTGATAATTGAACAGCCGAACGCGAAAGTACTATGACAATTTGGGATAATCAACAATCGAGCTAGAGAGTTTTTTCAGTCGCCATCGCTGAAGCGTCAATTCTCATTCTGTTACATTTTATTGTAATTTGTGTTAAAATTTAATAACATTATTCCTTTCTTTCGTTTGTAACACTAGTTGTGAGCAATAAACACTATTAATTAATCAAAACACTACAAATTTTATCGTTTCAGCTATTGTTTTTTATTTATATTTTTTAATTATAACTACAATAATAAAATTTGAAAAAAGCGGGGATTCTGATGAATCACCCAACAGTTATTAACAAAAAGCAAACATTTATAAAGCATCAGGCAATTTTGTTTTTTAATAAAATAGGCATTTCCACTGTATACTAATAGGCTGTCGTCTGAGTATAATTCACTGGCGAATCGATTTTCTAAAATAATTATTTTCACTTTGCCGCTTACTTATTACAGCGCGAGTTTTCCTATTCGGTTCTTGTCACTGCAAAGATGATAATGAATTGTTTAATTAATTTTATTACCAGCGAAGCACCTAGACGTTGTTTCGCGGAGATGAGCGGAAGGAACAAACAGCATCTGGCCTCACGATAAGAAAATGCATATTTTAAGCGCAAGAAGCAATTCATTAGAAGTGGCTGCGCAACGTATAATTAATGCCGGCGAACCCTTTTCCATTGCCGAAAATGGACGTTGCGGATAAATTGGCGCATTCCTTCAGTATAACCGATTGTTATGAACGTACATCACATGTAAAATCAGCACTTGTAATTAATTACGCTAATTGAGAGTCCGGATAATTAATTAATTAATCAATCACCGGGCGCCCGATGTTTTAAATGCAAAGAGATGTAAGAAGCGCAAAGCGGAATTTGATTAGATCAATAAATTCGTCACAGCGGTAAGGAAAGGAAAAACGGGATAATTAATTAGATAGCTAATTCTCTCTGAATGTGTGTGTGTGTGTGTGTGTGAGTGTGTGTGCTGGATACGCAAATTGAGTGAAATTGTGCGCACGAGATGGCTGTGGAAAATCTGCTGAGCCCTTTGTGCCTTTGCAAGACTTGTTGTTTGTATATTGATGCCTAGTCATTGTTATTCATTGTCTTGCGGTTACTTAGACAGGAGATTTGCAGCGCCAGGCAATTAGTTTTTTAATTAGCTCCGCGGTTTGGCACTGCGCGACGTGAACACACCGAAACCGATGTTGCTGCAGAAGAAATTCACTAAGAGGAGAATTAAGATGTTGATGGATCAGACAGGACGTGACCCCTCTATAAAACATTGCGCTTCTATAAACGGTTTAATTTTTGCTGTTTTAAAGACAACATTAAATTTATTTTTAACTGTATAGACAATAAATCATAAAATTGGTAAATTAATTCGACAATGAAAGTAATATTGATAAGGAAGGTGATATTAAAACCCAATTACGGATACATTTTCTATGCAAAATCAAATACTTTTACAATAAAGCATTTAACTTATTAACATAATAAAAACGCCTATTCATTTACCATTAGGAAAATTACAGGATCGGAGTAAGGTCAAGGTGTAAGATCTGCTGTATCCGCATAATGTAATAACAAATGGCCAATTAATGCATTTTACACGCTGCATGTAATGCTCGCACTACCGTTTGTTCTGCTCGTAATTGCTAGTTATATTTTATCTATAAAAAATTCCCTTTTATAACAGGCACGTGTCTTATTCTGACATTCTTGTTATGTCACATTAAAAGATCACCTTGAAAGTCCATGTACAATAAAAAAGACAATTGATTTCATGGATTGATTTGTTTCATGTATAGTTCTTAATTATACTCGTACAAATTGCTTTGGACCTAAGACTTAAAAGACGTTCTTTAATCCACAACATATAATTAAATTAAACAAGGTTTCTTTTTCATTATATAGTTTGCTAATTTTAAAGAATATACCGGCAAAATTACATGCGAAGAAGCAATATTTATTTTTAAGTTGTTTTTTTTTTTTAGTTAATAATGGAGAAAAGTTATTGAAGAATGAAGTAATAAGTGAAGTCGTATAAGAAGCCATGACTGGAGGAGCAATTTGGCGAAGTGATTAAAATTTCATTTTTACATTAATTTTAAACTTTTGCGTTACTATTTCATTTATATATTTATTTTATTTTTTATTTTATGCAATATATTATAGATTAAGAAATGCAGAGATGAGCCAAATTAAAACGTCTAAAAAGTCCGTTCTTCAAGTTTAGGATAAAATAAATAAAAAAATAAAGTTTTTCATTTAAAAAATGAAGTTATGTTCCTGTTCTCATTTAAAACTTCAATTATTGAAAAACATCACCCAAACTTAGATTTAAACTAAAAAAGATATATTTAGATAAATCTATATTTAAAGCATTAAAATTTTTGATTTTTTTTTTCAGGATACAATAAATGTTATGATTCTTTCTACAGCCCTGAATTTTTGTAAAAGTGACAAAATGGAAAAATTCTTATAGAGTCTAAAACATTTTTCCAACTAAATTCACTTTTATTATAAAATAATAATCTTAAAAAAAAGTTGAAGTCTGCGACTACTCATAATCAGAAGTGAATAGAAGTAGTGACTATTTTAGTGGATCTAGAATTTGGTTCAAACTATGATCGCCAATAAATAAGTTTTTGAGCTCGAAATTTAAATTTTACAAATAACCCTAAAAAGACTAAAAGAATAAATCACGACTTTCATAAATGTATAAAATAAACATTTTCAAATTCATAATACCAGTAGCTTAAGAAACTGCATACACATATCTGTATAAGTTATAGGATAAGTTGGATATGTAGTGGAATAACTAAGCGAATGAATTTCATCACGTATCGCTGGACTGAATGCGTTTGTTCGAGCGTATTGGATTAATGAGTTGATTTTAATAAGATTTCTGCACGTACGGGGGTGTAAATAATGAATAGGGTTTGTGTAAGTGAATGACGGAGGAATAAAGTTAAAGCCGAAGCTAAAGAGTATAGCAGTGGTAGTAGTAGTGTAGGATGATGATGATGATGATGAGTGCCAAGTTCTGCGGAGCTTCTTCTTCATACGTTTCTTCTGGCATTCTAGCCCGTCGTACGTAATATTTGCTTTCTCGTCGCAGACGAATGATCACTGTTTGTTATGTTAATGCAGACGTTCTCCATCACCTTACAAATGATTTGATTTTATCAGCACGTTCTCAATTTGCCAAATAAATTTCCTTTCGCGCTCTTTGCGCCAACTAAATCTGATTGTTATTATTTCATTTGCCTCCATGATTACATTAGATTTGCTAAAATAATGTTAGGCAAAAATGACTTTACCTTTTCCTCTTAATTTTATGTTTCCTATTATGAATCACACTTAAACTAATTAAAAAAAATAACACTCTTTTAATTAAACTTTTACTTTGAAACAAGTTTTTTTTTTACGAAAACAGGAAAATACAATTACCTTATACTTTAAAAGGAGTAAATGTGTAATGTGAAGAGTAACTTTTAATATAAAATAATTAATTATAATCTTTAATTAACTTTTGAGTATACTCATAAAAATCTTTACCAAAGATCCAAATTTTTATTAAATCTAGAAATAAAACAGACAATATTTATAATTATTATTTATTATTCGATCGATGCATTCATTAACTAACTATTTACAAGTAATTATTTACATTTAGAAACATGTTCAATAAATACAATTCATCATTTACATAATATATAATATTCACGATAATAATTTTGCTAACAACCACTAAATAACAAAAATAATATTAAAATAATGCGTCAATAATCCGCTTCAAAATATTTATAAAATTCAGAATATGAAAATGTAATCAATTTGATATTCTCTAAATCTATACACTAATTTAATTATTTACAGTTTGAAAAGCACAGAGAACATATTGATAGCTTAGGTAGCCTTAAATATGTCATTTCATAAATTAATGAAGAAAGTAAAATTATTTAGTATACCTTAATTAAAGGTGAAATGGTTTCCCTGCAATTGCAGCTCGTGTATTGAATGGATCGAATCGCTCGTTTCATTAAAAATAGTAATGGAATCTGGAAACTAAAGTGAAAACAAATTAATAAACGTAATTGTAACGTTCGTAAATATTATACACAAGCACAGGAATTATATCGATATACATAAATGGAAGTAAAAGGTGTATACACACCGTATGATTAATAATCGTAAAACATGCGATTTTATGAGATTAGCCAATATTCTAATTATTAGCGACCCTTTAAACTGCCATTTTCATTTCATACTCTCGTTGCAGTTTTAGTTCTACTATACAGGGTGTTTTTTTAATTGGTCGGTTAACTGTTTAGACATAGGCCATTTTTTCTTTTTGCTTTCTTAATAATCTCCAAAGCCCCACTTACGTAAAATATTTCGGTTAAACCGGAAGTTGACATCAACTTTGATATTTTAAATAGGACACTGAATTTTACAAAAGTAACCGGAAGTCGGCAATATCTTCGAAAGGAGACCCAATAGGAGAAAACTTTTTTTACAAAATCTTTTTTATTTTTAAAAAGGAATCGAAATATGAAAAAAAAAATTAGTGCGTCTCATTTGAAATATCGAAGTTGATATCAACTTCCGGTATAACCGGAAGTGGTAAAGTGCTGAAAATACTTTGGTTAAGTAGGGCCTTGAGAGTAATTAAGATATCAAAAGTAAAAATAGCTCTATTTAAAATGTTTCTTCCAAAACAGTTAACCGGCCAATTAAAAAAAACACCCTGTATATTGTGAGAGTGGGCTATGAAAAAAGACATAAAGAAGTTCATTAAACCATAACCATTTGCATGAGAATGTTATATATTTTGGATAAAAAAGACAAACTATCACTTTTGATGTTTGAAATCTAATAAAACCGAAAGCAAAAAATACAAAACAAAATGTTTGGATTAATTATACGAGTATGTACTGGGGGGAATTGAAAATCAAATGCGGAAATTTCGCGAAAGCGCAACACAATACATTCTGCCGTTCGATGAAATGTAATTTCCCATAAAATAATAACATATACACAATGGCAAAATTTATATTTCACGAACTGACTACGTATACGTTTATAAAAACGGAAACAGAATTGTGAATTTGCGCGTAATAATACCACCAATACGGGCGGCTTATTGTATTTTAGGTTCTCCGCCTTTGTAAAATCGCTGCGATGTTTGCGAAACATAAGAAAACGCACATTGTAGAGTGTAGCAGAAGAAGAAGAAGAAGAAGAAGAAGGGTGAGTTTTCCCAAATATGCCTATGCCGAACATCAGCATCCCTTGCTCTGGCCTCGCATCAAGCGAATCGCATTCTAGATGAAATACAATAATGGCAATGGCAATGTTGCGCTTTGTCGACTTTCAACAAAAGCCCTAACAATGAAATTACCAACAAATGTATTATTATGTTTGTTTTTTAAAATAATAATCATTGTGCGCTCTTTATGCCGATGGCTACAGCCATTTGTTGAAATTTAGCTTCAGAGGGATTTTTTATTTAGTTTTTATAATAAAAGCGTTTAATTGTTTTTCATTTTAACAATTGATTAAGTATAATGCTATTTGACAGTCCAATTTACGAAAATGTATTAATTTGACCTTTTTTGTTTTCAGTTGAATTGAGAAATTGGTGGAAAACATTTGATTCACTTGTAAAAAAAGTCACTGAATTCCACTCATCAGAACCACCATATTTTATTTAAAAAAATCGCAAATTATATGTTTGTCTACTTCAATATAAATCTTTTGAAGGAAACTGTTGTCGATTTTTTATAATAAATTGTAAAAGTTGTAGTATTTAAGTTTATTTTTATAACAGTTGCAAATTTATTTATTGATCCCGCATGAAATCGTTATCATCGTATTAAATACAATAGTAGTAGTCTTATTTTATTCGTAATAACAATTAATTTGCAAATTATATGTTTATGCATGTTATACTCGTACAATTTATGCTACCCATTTTGTCAACCCGTAAATGGGTGACTTTTACAGTTTAATAGACTTGGTTAAATGGGCAAAAATGAGCAGAATTTTATGCTCAACTTAAATTCGTTAACAAAATATATATTTTCAGTTATTTCGAGATAATTCGGGATAAATATGATTTTTGTAAAGGATATTAAATGCTGCTAATTTTCTATTCTATTCTATCCTTGAAACTGCAGAAGTTACCCTTATACGGCTTGAGAAAATTACCGTCCTGTACACAATATAACTTTTAATAATATTTATTGCTATTAATTAATCACGAAATCTTTTAGAAATATCCAATCCAATAATTATCATTAATTAACTGCATTTTAATATTTTTTAAACATCTGAAAGTCAATAAAAAAATCACAATTTTATAATACTAATTTAAATAAAGCTTCGTATAACTTTAATTAAATTGACAACAAAAAGATAAAGCATATTCCAACACTGTCATCCTTGTAAATTGTAAACAATTTTACATACCAAGTATAAATATTTAATTTTAATAAAACGAGGAACTGTGGGTAATTGAAAGGAGGAAGAGGATCGCAAAGCGACCGAAATAATATTCGAAAGACAGAGGGCAAAATTGATTCGAAAGTAGACGATGTGTGAATAATTGGTGGAAAGTTATGCTCGCGGTCAGTTTAATTAATCTTCCCCTCGTTAAGAAGATCACAGCGAACGAACGTCTGGGTTCTGAAGTTGCGTAATAACAATTTACCAAGTTGGCTTTATAGTAGTGGTAGTGCGTAGTAATATGTATACCTGGAAGCCATCTGCGATGAACGAAGGAATATTGGCCCTTTAGCTACTTACTGTTTGTAAGTTTCGGTCGCTTATAATAATTACTATTAACAACCGATGGTGAAGGCGAAGGGTGAGCGCCGTTTCTTACCCTCTCCCACCCTTTGTTTAACGCAACGTGCTTAATCAGAAACCTCTTAGATGTCGGGAATTAAATCACGCGCTTTGAACAACCGCACCAAGCGCGTTTATGATCATTGCCGCCACCGCCACCGCCACCGCCACCGCCACCGACAACATATCGATATAGCTATGTATATTATTACTTCTGTCTGTCTTTGTTCCTTTTGAATGACCAAGCGCCTTTGAACAATACACCCTCAATTTTAACCTATTTATTCTGTGTTAAGGAGAAACTATAGCAATATAAGTTGATATACAGGATGGTTCAGAAGAACTGATTAAATTTTGTAACAAAAATCCAAAACCATCCAACTTCATTGATTTATGAGGTTTTTAAAGTTTTTAACAGATCTCACTTAAAAGGGAAAAAATTAGTTTTTAATCGTCTATTATTTATTTAGATTCTACTTTAGAAATAAAATTTCATATTACTCACTCTTATTTTTCAATACAATTTTTTTTTATTTGAAATGGTTTATTTTCAACATACAGTTATAGATCTGTAAAAGGATTGGTCTTTTTAATTTGTCGATTCGTTCTTATGTATTGTTTTCTGATTTTTTTACCCCGCATAAGTCGTTAATATTGTGGCTGAAATTGGTTCATTTTCATTTTCATATTAATAATATTAATATGACAACTTAGGTCAAAAGATAAATTGTTGGACTGCAATTTTGGCGTTTTATATACAAAAATCGGATAAAAAACACGAACAAAGTTATTAAAAAGATTAATTCCTAGTTAAACAACAGTGTTTTTTGCGTCTATCTGAGGATTTTATTATGAAAAACACAATAAAAATGGTCTTCACTAATGATTCTAGAGGACAACTTAGATACAAAAGGAAAATGTCATATATAATATAATAATAATATAAAATGAATTGTCAGCAACTATGTCCTTTTGTGTTAAAAAAATATTGATAACTTTTCTTCATTAAAATAAAGATAATATTTTCATAGACTAGTTAAAAATGCCAATTTTAAAGCCACCGCAAGACAATTTCATTGAAATAATCCACAAAAATTAAGCCTACAGAATAATAATAAAAAATTAGAAAACAAATTTCCAACTTATCAACATGGTGCTTTCTAAGTATCTTCACTCAGAGGTTAAGAAAAACAATATCTCGAAAAATAATGGACATATTTTAAAAATAATTACTCCATCATTACAATTTATAAGGAAGGGTTGTCACTTTTCATTACAATTGAAATGCTCTGTATCTGAAAATTGAATGTTAAATCTCTTTGTTTTAAAAGTTAAAAATTATTACCCTATACATTGGATTGGAATTTCTAAATCATCCTGTATAGTTTTGGTTAGATGTAAGTCAAGACGATGTATTTTATAGTTAAGGGTAGTTTGCAACTTTGTCCCAAGAGTAATGATGACTTATCTACATAATATTCTATTGTTACGGTGATAATGAACATTGTTACATCTGAAGATAAATTGAACATTTTTTTTTAATAAAATTATATTTATTAATCCTATAGTTTTTAATTTTTACGACAATTAAAACAAAATCAACGTAAAAATAAAAATTACCCGAACAAAAACTAATTCAGCACATTTCAAAAACACAACACCCCTAAAAAGTCACTGAAAAATTGTCTGAAAATCAACTGAAAATTGAATCGAAAATGAAAAAACTTTTCAATCATGAATTTTATGTAAGTGATTTGATAATATGTACTGATTCGCGATTGAAATGAATCGATGAGTGAAAAAATGAATGTGCTTGATAAAATAAAAAAACACATTTTCATTTTTTTTTTAATTTTTCATAATAAATTAATCAGCCATTAAATAATAATTATAATATGTAAATACACATAACAATAAAATCGTGTAAACAACAACGTACAAGTTAGCACACTTAACATAATAAATAATTAAAGCAGCAATCAATGTAAATTAATTGTACTATTGTAAATTGATTTGGAAGTTTTAGGGCTTACTTGGACTATTTGGTGGCACGAAGCCGAAACCGGAAGCACCTACGATGACTCCGCTAGTCTCTCCGTTGTCTGGAGGAGCCGGAGGGAAGACGACGGGGCCGGTGTTGGCTCTCGGATCTCTGGCGTTCGTCAGCGAAGCCCCGAAACTGCTGCCGCCGTCGAAACCATAGGAACCGCCGAAGCTGCCAAAGTCTCCGAATTGAGCCCTGACCAAGGCCAGCAGCGCAAAAAAGATTACCAAAAGCTATAAAAATGGGAAAGGTGTCCTTTAGTTTTTAACATTTAAATTGATTTTGTTTAAGTGGTATAGTATATTATTGATGCTTGAGCAATGAGTTTTCATTAATTTACGAGTACGTAAAAGTTGCGGATAATAATACAACTGTTTGCACTTTCACTAGTTTGAATAAACTTAAACTATTAAGATTGTTGTTAATTGATTTCCTTGTTGGTTCGTTTAGTTATTCTTTTCTAGTTGGAAAATTATTTGAAATTGCATTTATATTTAGTGTTGAATGCTGAATCTTACTTCTTTTTATTGTATCAGTGGAAAATCTCTGAATAAATTTTTCTAATAAAGTCAAAATAAATGACTCTTTGCTTTATCCTTCATTTAGATATAAATAATTAAGCAAAAACTAGTAAGATTACTGTTAATTGTATTTTCTTGTTGACTCACTTATTTATTTTTTTATACTTGGAAAATCTGTTAAGATTTTATTTAGTGCTGAACTAATATTTATTTTTATTTTATTTTTTAAAGGAAAATCATTGAATAAATTTGGCTTTTTAAAAGCATTCTAATTCCTTTTGAATTCATTTTGTTTGTTTTTTTTTTTATTATTAAACCTAAACTCTTGAGACTGCCATTAATTCAATTTTCATTATGATTTGTTAAGTCTACTTAGTCTTTTTGAACCGGGAAAATTCTTTCAGATATAAATTTGGTCTTTTAAAGTGAGAATATTTTTCTCTTTGTTTCGCTTTTTACATTTTAAATATAAATATATCTTACAAATTTTGAAAGTAAAATTACATTAATTATTAAGTAATTAAATTACGAAATGCCTAAATTAAAATTCCAAAAAAGTTAAGAATTTAGAAAACTATAGGAATTTAGCAAAAAAAAAAGTAATTATTTTTTTCTTAATTAACGAACAGCTGTTCATCAAAAATTATACAAAAATCAATAAATTATTTAGGCAAATAAATTAAATAAAGTTTAATTATTGAAAGCACTGAAAATATATGGTTTGTTAAGTAAGAAAAATATAAAGATTAAAAAAGATAAGGTAAACAATTTTGTACAATGAATTTTAAAAAATTTCCTGAAAACTAATTAACTATAAATTAATTTCCATTATTCCGAAAGTATAGCGAGCAATTTTGATAAATCAAATTTATTATTTTATTTGTTCAGTTAAACCAATGAAAAATGATACAACAAAACTGTACTTTAATCTTTTCTTTTATTTAAATTGATAAATTATAACTTTTTTAATTCAATATCATATTTTTATTAATTATAAATAAACAAAGCAATTTTTTCATAGAAAGCAAGCATATTCTTAATTTAATCAATGAAGTAGCAATTATTTAATAATATTATTTTCCAAAAATTCAAAAAATGGAAAAATGCTGTATAAACTGAAGATATTTTATATAAATTCTAAAATTCCTCTTTAAAAAATTTACATAAACCAAAACAACGCATTAATTATCAAATTGCTGGAAAATAAATAGAAAAAAACTAATATAACACTAATATTTTCATTAAAAAACAGTGTTGTGACACTATTAATAACAGGCACGCAGTTAATTATCGACTAGAAGCCATTAGATTTGCGGTCGTCGCGATTCCGTAAATAATCAGATGACACGGTTGGTTAATTTTCATAAAAGGCTCATGCAGAGTGAATGTCTTAACACCACTGCACGTACTTAGAGTCTGCATCTAGTAGAGACACCTTGCCCAATACGGTGTAAGTAGGTTCAAAAGCAACTTACATAATAACGTCTTTGATTTATATATATTTGTAAAAATGCTTGTAATTATAAATTCATACGAGAAAAAACGAATAAACGTTTAAAACACGAGCTGAGTTCGAGACGTTGTTCGGTCTGAAAAGTCTGTTTAAGACTGTGGTTTAAGAGTGCTTAAGAAGTGTAGGTGCAGTCCCTTAGCCGAAATGCAATGCGTGCGTGCGTTACGCTCTGATTGATCGCGTTATTCGCTCGGGTGGCACATTGAACTATTAACTGCTTATTAGCCGTTTGCGGGTAACAAGATCGCTAGATGAAATTAGGAGCACGTACATAGAGTAGATACACGATGAAAATTTTGCTGTCCTTACTCTTTGTCGTTATCCGTGATGCAACGGTCACTCTGGGAATGCGAATATGAAGCAATCAATACAAATACCGAAATGAAAAACGAAATGGTGGAACCTTGAATTGTATTATGAACCAATTTTTTTTTATCATTGTTAATATGATATTATTGCTCGATTCTTGCACCACTAAATTGCAAAACTAAAAATAATATAGGCGTTTGAAGGTGAGACACGCAAAGTGTGTAATTTCGGGCATCTTCAGCGGTCAAGGCTGCAGTTTCACTCTGGTTCACCCACATTTCTAAACTTCCTGATCGGAAGTTTAAACTTTTACTTTTGGAAACATGCAATTGTTGTTTTCGCAAAACTGTTTGAAGATTTTCACTGACATTTACTGAATTTGAACTTTAATAATAATTGAAACTGAGTGGCAGCCAGGTGATTTATTCCGAGCAAAGTTAAGCTGTACAAATACACGATTCGCGTTATTTATCCAACTCAATTATGCATCTTCGTGGTTCAAGAAGTTTCCTAAGGGCACCAATTGCGCATTTCCTTTTATTCAACATATGCTGCACGCGGCCATTTCCAATTTTAATGACTTATTTTGAGTGGTTTTCGCAGTGCACGCAACTTGTTGTTTTGCCAATTAGATACTTGCAAATTGATACTTTATCCAAATGCTATTAATTTTTATTGTTTTTTTTTTTAATTCATAATGAGCGCTTGCAGCTCGTTGAAACGCGGTAATTTATCGATAGTGAAATTACAAGCAATTTCTTCTCGTTAAGGAGAAGACCGAAGAGTCAGATGGTCGATGGAGACCTCGCGAGATTGTTTAGAGACCGTCGACAATACTCGACTTGTGTGTTCTCTAAAGGTGCAATTTACTTCTTCGGCGCTGCTAACAATGACACTAATTCTTTATTAATTGCTATGATGGTGGTTGCATTGCGCTAAAATGGATATGGAATTCTAATAGTAATAACAATCGCTTCGATATTGCAATATTGTATTATTTTTGAATAATTAGTTGTATTATTTCATCGAAAGTTTATTTCAAAATGTGCACTGTGTATATGTGCTCATAAACCATGATGGTTTTCGGCGAGAAACCGTTTATTAGGTGAGTTAGTTCACTAATTTAAAGGTCCTTTAATATGTACAAACAGTCTAATTGAATGTTGCCCCATTTCAGTTGGGCAATAAAATAATTTCATTAAATGCTTCAATAACCAAGAGACTGTGTTTTCAAGGAATAAATTTGATTGTTAATTTCTTAATGTTTACTATCGTTACTAATTCTCTTTAAATTTTCAGCTATTTGAAATTGGAATGATTTTTTTAGGAATTGAGAAATTGAATAAATGTAATAATTTTCTTGAAGCTTTTTCATTTACAAATATAAATTTTAATAAAATAATGAAATATTTAATTGAAACATTTTATCAGAAAGGAAAACACCAACAATAAAACATGCAGAAAACTTATTAATATAACAGGTTTAATTTAAATTCTTTTGAGGAAATTATTTTACTTTTTGGCTGGAAAATATGGAAAAATGATTATTTTTTTTAACTCCAAATGGACTTTTGACTATCATCTGCTCTTTCTTTACCTAGAAAAACTAACAAGTAAATTACTAAATTAACTAAATAATGAACAGGCTTTTAATTGCAAAGTTGAATATATTTGTAATTGGTAGTAATTACTAAATAAAGAAACATAATTGACTAAAATTGCAGAATTTCGTAATTTCTTCTTTTTGCCAACATTGAACATTTATAAAAAAAAAATAGATAACTTAATTCACTAGAAGCTTTAATAATTTATAAAATTTAATAAGATTTTTTTTTTCAATTAAATGATTTGATATGAAAGAAAAATATAACAATAAATAAAAAAGTAAAAACCTTTTGATAAATTGCACTTTCAATAATGAAAAAAAGGAAATTATAACTTTAATGTTCCAAATTATATAAAACACAAGGAAAAAACGAATTTTATAATTTTTTTAAAAGTGTAATAAATTTCTCGTCATAAAAATATGAGTTAAATAAAATTATATAATATACTTATAATAAATAAAATTGAAATCTAAATTATTACAGATAGAAAAATTATTAAAGAAATTAATAACTACATTAAAAATGTAAAATATAAGATATTACTTAATAACATTAAAGATTGCATGAACATTATATTTAATTACTTTTCATCTAATTTATTTATTTTTTCGATTAAATAGACATTTATAATCCATAAATTTTAAGAAAAAACAAAAAACATTAAAGATTGCATGAACATTATATTTAATTACTTTTCATCTAATTTATTTATTTTTTCGATTAAATAGACATTTATAATCCATAAATTTTAAGAAAAAACAAAAAACATTAACAGTAAACTTTCAAAAAACAAAGTTTAAAAAATAATCCAAGATTGCCACAATTTGTTTTTTTGGTAATAACTTTATAATAATGTAAAAAAAAAATGAAAAATTACTAACAAAAATTCTAAATTTATAGCAAATAGATAATTAGTTCCTTACTTTCAAATGCGTTCCATGAAAACTGCAATATTATTTATTTATCTTTAGCATTTAAACAATTAATTTGATTCATTTTTCATTCTTGAAGCACTTTCATTTTCTTAAAGAAATAATAAAAAACAGTGAAACTTTCAAAACAAAAATCTTAATTAAAATTGAAAAAATTATTATTATTAAAAATCTTAAAGAAAAAACGACTTTACCGGAATAACGAAAAATTACAAATGTGTTATTTGTGTAAATCTTAATCGCCCGTAACTGACAGAGGAGATTAATGAAGCTCATTAAAGGTACAAGCAGAGAATTTCCTCTTTGCACCAACTAAAGGGAAGCAACTCTAACTGTGTGTGTCTCCGATGAAAATTAGTGAAAGCTACGCGTTTGTGTCAATTAGTGCACCGGACCGTGATGCACACCTCACGTAACAAAACGATATAAAGAAAAAAAGCAATCGCATAATTAATCGCTGCACACATCAAACTTCTTCAGACTCGTCCATAAATTATAATTAGTTTAAATAAATAAAACTACTTACAGTTTCAACTTCTAAATGTATATTATTTATAAGAAAAAAGGAAAAACGCGAACGCGAAACAGAAAAGGGCAACAACAGTGACGAATTTATTGCATTAAAAATTAAAGACCAAGTTATCCTGGCGCTTGCACTCGTTGAAACAGCACAGTGGAATCTCGCAAAACACTACATTTTGCAAAGGCAAACTGCATTTAACGACTACATTTCTATTGATGATGATGGTTGTTTTTAAATTGCGAAACACAAATAATGATGCAAAAAGCACTTGCTGTTGCACTTTGACGCAACTTGATTGATTTCTTACAATTGGCACTTACTAGTTTCATGGTGTCGGCTATTTAAGATATTTTAGAGTCCGGCGACTGATGGCTTATAGGCGACTGTTAAAAGTGTTTGGTGGACGGACGGAAGGACTACGTTGGTGAAGCCGAGCAGTGGAAAAGCAAGCCGTGTTCGGTGCACTTAACCGACTTGTGGTGTGCTGCCAGTCTCTACACTTTGCCGGTGTTATATATGTAAGTGCAGCCTCGGTGTCCGAGGTCAGAAACAGTCAGGAAGAGCACTGGTCTCGCATTGACCGGACCCATGACGAAGGTCCCCACGTGTACTCTACCTGAAGCCTACTACTGCTGCTCTCCGTGCCATCATCGGTACCGCTACTGCGCTTCTTTCACTTCGAATTCTTCGTGCTTTCGATCTTCCAGATCTAGACACATAGAAGAGTTGAAGAGTAGATAGTAGAAGTAGCTAACGGTAACAAGAATACTTTCGCTTTACTTTTTATCGATGATCTTTTTTTGCTTTGTTTGGTTACATCAGAATAGTTCATGTTTGCTCTTTATATTATAATTTGATGTTTTGTTTTTTCTTTTGTGGATATTTATTCTTCCAAAACTGCTATTTTTAACTGTATTATTAGCTTTTCTACTCATTAAATTAAAGGATTTCAAATTTAAATAAATAAATGGATTTGTTTTCTAACGGTTTTCCATTTTCTTCTGCTATTTTTTTAATTGGCTAAAATCGTTTAATAAATTTAATGTACAATAATTTACAGGTTATTTTTAATTGTATGGTGCAAAGTAACTTCGGATTGGTGCAAGTAAAAAAAGAATATAATTGACTTAAGTTGCAAAACTTCGTTTTTTTTTTCTTTTTGCAAAAATGAACGTTTATTTCAATGGAATTCAATAAAATTATTAAGCTTAAGTGGCTTAGGTGTCCTAGCTTTACTTTTTTATATAAACGGTACTTATAAAAATAAAATTTCACAACAATTTAACAATATTAGCAAAAAACAATATTATGACCTTCATTAAAAGAAATTTTAAAATATTGAATTATTTTATATCTTTGTAATTTGAATTTGAATAAACAATTTTCTTCCAAAATAAAAAAAAATACATAAATTAAACAAATATATCTTTTTGAATGTAGTGGTAAAAAGTACTTTACGATGATTTAAAATTAAATAATAATATTCTAGTAATAATAACAATTAATATTTTCCAATTATTCGTTCCTACTGTTACATAAAATCATTGTACAACAATTTCAATTTCAATAAAATTATATAGAGATTCTTTTACTTAATGTGTTCCATTTTTGAACTTTTCTTTTTCCTTTCGAATAAATTTTACAGTTAATAAGTCAATTTCATCAGTACTTGCATTTTTTAAACCTCCATAAAACATATTTTTTTTATTATTTAAAATATATAATTTATAAAAACATTACATTTATTGTAGGAAATTTTCACTTTTTCTTTTCTATTTCAGTAAATCGTATTTATTAAATGTAGTAGTTTTAATTAAAACTTTTAAACTTTCAGCTATAAATAGAATATTGTACTTAATTAGATAAATAACCATTTTCTTGTATTAAAAATTTAACAAAAAAATCTTAATTTTAATACGATTTTTTCAGAACCTATTATTAAAATTAAGATTTTTTGGCATTATTTACTTCAATTAATTATTGTAACTTCCTGTTCTAAGATTGATAAAAAATCTAATTCATTTTATTAATACCCATTTTATTAATGTCCTTTCAATTGTTCTAAGAGTTTCTGTAAGTATAAGAAAACTGATATCTGATTTGGTTTCAGCACACAAAAAGCAATATAAAATGCCTGAATTGGTTAAAAAAGTTTTAAAAAAATATTGCAGGTCTATGTTATACTTATAGCAATCATATTTTAGAGAAACTGATTAATTTTTATTAAATATATTATTTTCATTTACTGACAAACAAATTTATGTAAATTTATTTTTAAATTTATCAATTTATTAATTTTTCGTGAATTAAAGTTAATAACCATTTAAAACTAAAGAGAAATTTAACTAATTAAAAAAATAAATAAAAAATAAACGCAAAAAGTAGTAACTTTAAAATTCAATTCATTATGAACAACCAGTTACTTCCAGGAAGAAAAAGAGATGAAGACAAAGCTATTTTTCAAATTAAAACAGGAAAAAAATGAATTTGCATAAATTAACAATACAACTTAAAATTGAGATCATACATTCTTATTACAGTTATATAATTTGTTTATAATCAAAAGGAAGAATCTCCGCATATAAACGCAATTATCGCTGATCTCCATAATTTATATAAATTCAAGGTCTCGTTCATATAAAAAGAACTTCAACTTTCATTTTTATTTAAAAATTGTAAGTTGAAGTAAAATAATTTAAATTTAAACAAAAGCCTATAAAATCTAGCCTAGTCTATTTAAAAATCCAATACACAATGTGCTTGTGTGGAAAGCAGCAGAGTAGATCGGATTTGAAAGAAGCCATAACATTTTTTTAACGCTCAACATAAGCAAGACCGCATAAAATAACAAGCGGCCTATAAATTTGGTCTCGTCTTGGGTAAACCTCGCAAGATGCAATTCGGTGCAGCCAGCAGCATACTCTCGCTGCATCGTTGCTGAGAGCAGGAGAATCATTAAGTTCGGTTTCATGCAGCGATTGCAAAATGCGACTCTCCTATAATACATTATTCGCCTCGGCGCGCGGAAACCGAAAAAAAGACGTTGCTGCATCGAAAATGGCTGCAAATAAATTCGGTGTGTAAAGTTTTTGCCTTGTTATATATGGAGTATAAATAAACACACATATAACGATCGGATTACGCAACTTTTGTGCATGCAAAGTGTTTTTTAGATCCTGCTCTATTTTCCCAGGGCAGCTAGAACCTTACTATAATTATTGCTTTTGTTTAATTTTATTATTTATAATTTCATTTTTGAGCTGTTTAATATGTAAATTTATACAAATTTCATTTTAATTATATCTTTTAATAATAAATTAATTTTTAGTTACTGCTTTTAATCATATCAAAGTTCATAACAAAGAAATCTAGAAATCAAAGAACTTAAAATGAATTGATGAAAAGTCGGAGGAATTTGCAAAGCGGAACTCGACCAATGCCATTCTATTTAATTAGGTTACAAAGAAACTTGTTCCGTTTACCGGGTACATACTTTAATTTCCTATTTAATTGACATAATTTCCATTGCAATCGAATTATCGGACTGCGAAAACGTCTCCTTCTTTTTCGGTGATTTCTTCCTTTCCGCTTGATTTTGTTTCTTTTCTTCAATGTCTTGTTACTTCGAGTGCACCTTTTAGTCGTAGACAAGGTCGTCTCAATGGCTAATTAATATTGCCGATAGGAAAAAAAGTGTTGATCGCTTGATTCGCTCCTAATTTAAAACGAATGAATCCTTCGGATAATTACTGTTAAACTCTTTTATTACTCGGCCAATTCGCGAAATAAAGAAAACCTTGCTCGCTTATAAATTTTATTGGTGTTTTAATTATTAATCATTTGTCTCTATACACATCGATATTTACGGTAAAAGTTGTTTTACTAATTAAAATATTTGTTTTATTTATACTTCCGGTTCTGCGGAAGTTTTAAGTAAAGTTTATTTACGATTTTTTTTTAATATTTGTCGCTGGTATTGCTCAAATGGCATTTTTATTGCTGCTGATAATTTTTTATTAATAATAAAAAGTGTTAATTAAAATAGTCATCATATAAGTGTTAATTAAGTTTAAATCCTCTTTTATTAATTAAATAAATGATGGTATAGGAAATATTGTTACTTAATTTATTGTAGGTCGGAAACATAAAAAAATAATTTTTCTTCAATAAAAGATTATAATTTGCAATTTAAAAAACAATAAATTTTGCTATTGTTTTTATGTATTTTTAAAGTAGTTGCAGCTTAGATATTAATCTTCATCCTTCAACTAAGAAAAAAATTAAGTTTCTAAATTCCGGCCCTTTTTAGAAATTGAAACTAAAATATATATGCAATTTCCTGTTCAATCAACAAATAAAAAATAATCACATATATTTGTTTAATTTACTAATCCATATTGTTTTGATTTGCAAATTTTTTAATTTATCAAAATTATCATAGTAGAATTTTACGCTTAACTTATATCCTTCTTCCTTCTTCTTAAATCATCGATTTTTAAAATAATTAGTTTCAAGAAATCTATTTGTCATAAAAAGGAATAATTGATTATTCCTAATAGATATTTTTAAATGCAATGTAAATAATTTACAAAAAATTGTGTTCTCGATTTTTGTGATACAAAATAATTTTTTTATGGAAACCGTAGCTGGCTATATGAACTTATCAAATAGATTTTTATTCTAAATTATGATTTCAACGATATAACAATTTGTACGATTATTATTAACAAATGTTATAAATGTCGAAAAAATAATATTTTTTTATGAAAAATTTTGTAGGCTTTGAAATGTTTAGTAAATAATTTCAAACAAAACTTATTACAATAAATAAGGAATAGTATTTTCAAGAGTGAACCGGTTTTTTTAAAATTAAATAGTTATAAAATTTATTTATTTTTTCAACTTAATTCCTTTGCAACCATGGCAATTTTGAGGTTCGTTTTATGAAGTCCTATTAGAAACATCCCGGCTATCCTAATGATTGTTTCAATAAAATTTGTATTTTGTATTTTAAAAATTTAACAGCAAGTGTTCAGTGATTTTTAAACAAATACATACAATAATGTGAGACTGGAGAGTATTTTTTATGGGATAAAAATTGATTATCACAATTTTAAACAATATGCACGCATTTTACCTTACTTTTAATAAAATTGAATGAGATTTAGTAAATGAAACCAATCAATTTAAAGTATAAATAATTAACAATTAATTAAAAGTAAATTAAAAGTTGAATGAATGACATGCTCCAATTCTGTAAAACATTAGATTTAACATTGGTATTAATTTAATTTACAAAATGGTTCAAAAAAACTGCACCGATTTGCCAATAGATTTGCAATAACAAATCCAATTCCTCCGCACAGCAACATAACATAATAAGTGCATTAATGTATTAACAACGCTAATTGCATATATCAATACATTAATAATCGTTTTTAATATATGCACGTACAAAATTATTCAAACTTGAAACAATTTTGCAGCCAATTGGCATCTGAAAGAATCCAATCGCAAAAAAGGATTTGAAAAAAAAAAACGTTGAATAAGACTTAGTTAGGGTTCATTAATTTAATCGTTTGAAAATTGGTTCAAAAACGATAGGCGACCTTATGGTTAAGGTGACAAACCGAAGGCGTAACATAAAAAAAAAATAGCGATACTTGCACACTTGGCTGATTTTCATAGATTATTTGATTTCCATTAAAATTAACTAAACCGCATTTTATCGCTCGACCAATAATGCACTTAATTGACTTTTGCGACACATTCCGTGCACTAAATATGCAAATAAATTAATTCATAACTTACTGAACTAAACGAACGAACTTAAAAAGGGGTTTGAAAGACTATACAAATTGCATGGGAAATGGGTCGCTGGGAAAATTGCTAATTAAGAAGAACAAAGCCTAATAATGATTTTAAAAAACTTGCAAATATTTTCTGCGGTTTTTCGCCTTTCGAATTATACGTAAAACTCTGCGACATTTCATTATTTAATTTGTCTTGTTGCTTTCATTGTGCGGTGCGCAATTAGCCGCGTAATGAGCTTTTTGTAATTTTTATTAATTAAAAGTACGAGTAGTAGAACCGTGGCACAGTTTTACGTTTTCGTTACACATACAGTTATTTAAGTATGCACAAGTTGGGAAATGTTTAGTTATTTATTACAAAACCGTTTTTCATTAACTTATATTTTACATGTTGCGTTTATCAATTTTTTTTTTCTCGTTGCGCGTTTGGCAAAATGTGTATTATTAGCGTTATGTGTGTGTGTGTGTTTGAGTGGTGTGCTTAATGACATCAATAAAATCGATCGGAAATTACGAGTGTTATGAGTGCAGAGCTACTGCAAGTCCAATGACTTGGAAATTATATGATTTGCAGTTGCACTTATTGCCAGTTTCTCTTAAAGTTCACGGTCTCTTGCGGATCGCTTTTTTTATTCGCCTCTTTCATGCGGTGAGAAATTCATGTAATAGATGTAAGAGCATTGGAAATAACAATGAATCATCTTAAGGAAATCATTATTTTATTGCCCTTTCTTTTCGAATCTTATCTCCTATGAAATAATTTATTGGAAAGTACTACATGTCCATATAAAACTCGAAATTTCCCATTTTCTGTTTCGTGGTGATTTATTTCTACAATTTCGTGGCTTTATAACGTTTCAAAGCAATTAATTGTCGTGGTAACCCCATTCAAAACTAATTAAATTCTAAATTGCTATAAAATTATTTAAAAAAATAAAGAGGGAAATTAGTCACTTGTGAATTACCATTGAGTTAAATTACATTTATTTTACAAAAAAACTGTTTAAAATATTAATAAAATACTTGTTTAGTTATTACGAAACATTTAGTTGGCTACACTGAATAACTCAACTAATTAAATTAAAAATAAATAGATTAGCATGTCGCTTCCTAACATTATCTCGAAAAAAGCTAAAAATCGTCGATTTATGTCTAAATTAAATTAAATTTTTAATTAATTAAATAACATTATAAAAACATTTTAATAATTAAAAATAATTAGACCAATTGATTTATACGGAAATTAATTACTTTACTAAAATTTGCAACACATTTGAATTTTGATGAAAATTGACCATCTTGTAAAGTAATCTTTTAAATTTGAACATTTTTGTTGAATAAGCAATTCCAATTACAGCAAGAAATAATTAAATTTTTAAATGAATAAAAATATATTGTCTAAGAAACAGGCATTTTGGATTTGTGTGAAGGACTTTCGTCTTTTTCCTTTATTAATGCCGCCATTATTATTGCAAGGTGGTTAGAGCAGAAGCGACGACGTCCTTTACGACCCTTTCCTTATGTGCAACGTACTTTTTAACGACTCAAAACAAACGACAATTTTGGTTTAACGGTCTCACTATATTCGCCGTTTAGGAAGCCAGCAAACGGTCCTTTATCTATTTTACTCAGGCTAAAAACGCCACTAAAACCTTTTAACTGGCAAAGAAGAAAGAAAAAAAAAATGAAATAAATAAAGGAACAGCTTTTATATCCTTGTACTAAACTGCAAAATTTGTTTTTTTTTCTTAAAAATGCACTTTTTAAAAATCACAACAACAGGTCTTAAAATGTTTGCGGGAAAATTTGTATTTATTATTTGATTTTTAGTAAACAACTTGCAAATTTCTAATTGCCATATTTTTATAATAAAAGTTACATTTTATTTTAAACTCTAAACACTAAATTCATTTGTTTCGTAAATGATAATAATTGTAAAATGAAAAGTTTTTTTTTAATATTTGCATTTTTAATAACCCAATCAATAATTCTAGACAAACAACTGTAATATTAATTGATCGATATTCAAGTGATTAAAACAGCACATATTTAAAAACTATAAATCCATTAAAAAAGGCCCGCAGCATTTTAATGATTCGTCGAACAAATAATACCACAGAAAATATTTCCACCGACCTCGCTGCAAACCATTTAAGAATTTATTGAACCCAGACTAAAAACTCCAGCGAACCTACGCATAAACGAATCAATTAATTAGTCGGAAGGCTCTCTAAATTAATTGCTACTTCCGAAAGATAAAAACGAGAGACAGAGAGGTGTAGACAAAGAGATGTATATAGAATTAAAATTATGAACGACATTTCCGCTTTCGATTTTTCTGCTCATAACATTGACGTTGATTACACGTTTTTTCCTTAATAAACTTATTAACTATCATAATACTAACTATTCTTTATATGTATTATGAATTGCAAGATTTAAATAAAGCATCATTTGCGTGACATCCATCAAGATTGAGCATCCAAGTAAAACCACCTTGCAATTTAAATGCGATTACAATAGCCGAGAATAATGTAAAAATGGTAATACAAGCGTACAGTAATAATTTCGATGTTATGCTTCTTATTTATATTTTTCTTTAATTCTTTACGAAGCCATGATACAAAATTATAAAGTGTTTATCTTAACAAGGAAGTCGTCTTTTTTTTTGCCTTGAGCTTTCAGGAAGCGGAAAGAAAAGACAAACACTTTGGGAACGTCTGCCGTTCCACTAACTGTTAGTATTACTGTTGCTGAAAGTGAAATTAAATTCACATTTGAATATTCATTCATTGATATCAATTAAGCGTTGTTTTGTTGTCAAAAATAATGTTGGTGTATTTTTTAAGGCAATTGTTTATAAAAATATAATTTTAAATTCTTTTTTCTTTCATTTTTATAAATTTATTGTTGAAATATTAAGCAAATTTAATATTTTCACTAATTTTAGTGATGGAGTTCGATTAATTGTCAGGTTTCACAAAACAATCGGTTTTTCGCTTGGGTTTTGAAAATTTAGAAATTATTATGTAAATAAACGATTTTAATTTAGTTTTTATGTTTAAAATTTCTTTTTATTTTCTTTGGCTAAGATAATTTTGAAGATAAAATCCAAAATGAATTTAATTTTCTAATAAAAACGACATCAAACTACATAATTTGCCCATCGGATCCTTCCGATTGCCAATAAAAAGCTGATAAAACTGCAACATTTTCGTATATCAGATATATATTAAAAAAGCAAACTTCCTTTAAATCTACTGTGCAATTTGATTACTTTTTAAGTATCGTCCTCGATCGTCTATTGTTTTAAATTTCAAAACAAGCCGAAATTTGCGAAAACGACTTAATTGACCGGACTAACCTTGCAATTAAAGTTTTCGTTATATACTATACCACTACAACTCAAGTAAACTAGTACATGAATAGCAAATGCAAGAAATTAAAATAGGAAAAATAAAAGTGAACACGCAGCATGTAGCGGAGATTTAATGCAATAATCATAAGTTACGCTTTGATTTGTAACAGGTGAAGGTATATCCTACCGGAAAGTCTCCGTTTGCCAATGATTCATTAATTATTGGCTCTCGAACAGGTAGTTATTATCGCGGTCTGCTTCCATCAATGCGTTCATTATTAAATAAACTCTTTCAGCTGCTGCCGCTGCTGCTTGCTGGGCTGTTTAATTATACTGCTGCTGGCTATCTGCGACAATATGTAACCTCGGTCGTTACTTTATGTCCACTGTCGTCATATTTAGTCTCTTAATTAGTCAATTTGTAATGTCTTTCTTCTATCAAAGAAACTGCAGTTGCAGATTTGTAAAACAGCAGCAGTTCGCTTTACTTCCGATGTAATTAGTGATTACGCTTGATTTGTCCTACATTAGATACATTATTGTTAGAAAGCAGTCATTTATCTCTTTTTTGCCAGTTTTGTCTTTATAGATTTTTAATTACACTGTGAAATGTGTAATTATCACCGTAACATCTATGCTTTTGTAAATTATACATAAAGAGATGAAAGTAGAACTTGTTGAAGATGTTTTTGCTATTTGGCTAAATGGATTTTTCAAATAAATTTGTTATGGAATTCTCTTTTATGGATTTGGAAACAGTTTTCAAGTTTTGCTTTATTTTTACTTAAAACAATTACTTAATATAAGTTTTATTTAATGGTAAATTATTATTAGATATCGTAATGGAACTCTTTAAAAATTTTGTTTTATTTTTAGATTAAAAGCTACTCTTCTGCCATTTTAAATACTTTTCCCAAAGTATAGATGGTTTACCTCATGAAAAAGAAAACTTTATTTTTTTCCTTCTCCTCATTGTAATTTTTTGAAAAGAAAAAATACCTAAGTGGTAGTGTAGTATTCAATAGAAAATATCTTTTTACATTTTTTTGAAGCTCTTACCATTCTTCGTTTTTATGCAGCAGGAAAAGCGTTTATTTTCATTTTCGCGCGGTTATTTTTAATATGTCAACCGCAGTTGATGATCTTGATTGCTCAGTAAAATATTGTGGAATTTACGTGCCATAGTTGCCATCCGTATTAATTGTTAATAAAATATGGATAATTTGACATTGGTAAATCACTTACTCTTAGATCATGTGCACCATTCATTTAATCATCTTAATAATAAGGTTTCTTTTATCAGAACAATTAAATTATCCCTATTATATTCAGAATAATAATAATAATCGCAATAAAAAACAACTTCCTTCATATTTAGCTAATATAAATTAGTGTTTTTTAAAGGACTGCTGCATAAACAGCAAAAATGGTAAGAGCTACGAAAAAAGTGTTAAATGAAACTCCCCATTGAATACTACCACATAAGTATTTTACCGTTTCCAAAAATTATAACGAGGTGCAGGAAAAAGAGGTTTAATTTTCCATCTTGGCCGGCCGGGAAGGGCAATACCCGGTATATTAAAAAGTAAAAAACTGCTTGAATGAAGATAGGGGTTTGAAACCAAACATTAAACACTAAGAAAAATCGTTCCAGCAGATGTCAATACAAGTTTATCAGTTAAAAAATGGGCATTAGTTTCAATAAACCAATTAAAAAATAAAGTTTAAAATAATTCTACTTCGATTATTATTACTCATTTTTATATTAATAAAACAGTTCAGTTACAAAGATTTAAAAATGCCATACATTGCAACCAGTTTTTTTTTTAATATTTTATACAAATAAAAATAAATTTCTCACTATAGATAACTGAAATAGTTATTATTATTCTACTAATGGTGAATATATTTATATCAGAGGTTTTTAACATTTAAACATTTCATATACCACATACGCAATATGTGTAGGTACTTGGGTAACTTAAACGAAACAACAGTTAATTCAGTGGTTACACATTATGTCCAACAAATTGACTCATAATGAGAGCTCTAACACTTAAGCCCATATTACATTTCTTTTAGATAATTAGCAAATTTTTGTGGACTACCGATGCGTCCTGCGCTTCATTTCCTATGCACTTACATCAAATCCATCTTCTTTATTAATATAATAATTTCCCAAAAACTGTAATTTACTTTTCACCTCTTAATCATCCGTTGAACGCGCTCGAAAAGTAATCTTTGGTTGTTGCTTGGTTATTGTTGCTCTAGATATGTGCTAACGAATTGCTACTTATGAGCGGAATGCATTATTAAGTAAGTAACAGTACAATTGGGAACGTATATAAAATATAAAAATACAACATTAGTTATAGTTTGTGACCAAACCTAAATGCGTTAATTAATGACTAGATAACGTTATCACAAAATAGTTAATATGACCTAAAATAATTTGGAATGTTTTGGCTCCATAATATTTCGTTTAGCTATTACTCAATCGTCCGTAGACATTAATCGAATGCTATCCTCGCCAGTTCTTAAGACGTTCGGAGTCAAGAGCGAAAATCGATCCTGATAGGATCTTGCATGTCCTCTCAGAGGAGAATTATCATTGCCATCCCAATTGCCCAGCTTGTGTCCTTTGGTACTTTTTTCTTTAGACTAAAAAATTACAATAAATTTCAAGACAAACAGGACTATTAGGGATTTAAATTTTAGTCTTTAGTCTTAAAAAAGCAAAAATTTAATTTTACAAAAAAAACAGTACTTACAACAAGTTCAACTTGCAAAGTTTCATCTTCAGGTGTGGGAAATTGAAAAAACCTATGACTAGGACTCTTTGGCCAATTTACAGGTGGTGGACTTCGTATCATGTGCTCATGTACTTCAGGCAATGACAGAGGGTCCACCTCATAGTCAGGGGGAAACTCCTGAGACATCAGATTTGCATCATCTGATTCGATTTCATCCAAGCAATTGTCCAAGCTTTCTCTGCTAGCAATCACTTGCTAAAAATTACAAAACATAACATCATACCCAATTTCAAATCCACTTTGTATGCATTACTTACTTGTATAAAAGGATTATCCTGTCTGGAAACCTTGAGGGCCTCCATGTCTTGGTCAATATTTCGAATACGACCAGGTGTTAATGTGACTGTGGACATTGCTGGTGATGGTGGTGAAGGCAGAGTGAGAAAATAGTCCACAGCAGATACACTCAAAGTGGACTGAGCCCTATTAACGGACCTGTATCTATTGTTACCTGGAAATTGTTGATTTGTCAATTAGTAGGTCAGCAAAGTTTGGCATATTTGTTGTTTGTACCTTCATTGTTGTGACTTCTATGCATTGTTTACCTTGCGATGGCACACGTGACTGCTTGAGTGTCCACTCCACCCTAATTAGGGAAAATTCAGTCGATAATTCGGTTTGTTTCTACATATTTAGCCTTCGAATATAAATATCGACTGGTTTTCCTTTTGACAAGGAAGTTTAAAACCACGCTGCCAACTATGGCCGACCAATTTGCCAATTACCAACCCCCGCCAAAAATGGCGCGAAATTCAAATTATGACATTTGTGGAAATGGGAAAATCTCTTCTTCAATTATTAAACGAATATTAAATAAAAAATAAAGCACTATAATATAAAAAATAGTAAATGATATTAAATTGCGTAGGTCCTGCTGAAAATTAACTGTTCTTTCATGAAATAAACTATAAGGAAAATGTGTTTTTTTAGTGGATTTTGATCAAATTGGAAATTTGCAATAAACGAAAACAAAAAAAATTAATAATTTTGCTTCCCAGTATCTAATGAAAACAATTTATTGCAAAATCTTACTCATAAGCAAATTAACAAAGTTCAAGGAAAGTATTCCTTTGCAAAGCGCCCTTGCCAACGTTTCAAATTAGGTCGTAGAACTCTTGGTATGTATCTCGGAAGTCGGTCATCCATGGTCCTTTTATATGGTTGCTTAAACAGTTCAAAGGGTCGCAAACGTTTATCCATTGGCCTAGTTTTGAAATCAATCTTGTAAATTTTCTCCCAATGATAAATTTCGAAAGGCAGCCGAGTCTTCGGTTTATTGGTCAGCATAATTTTGTACTCTTTCTCCAACCAAACGCGTTTCTCTTCATCTTCGTAATCAGCAATGAGCTTTTCATCTTGACTCAAGTTGGGAGTCATATTGACTCCTAAGCGTTCCTCTGGAACGTTAGCGTACAACTTGACCAATCTGGTTAGTACTTCTTCGTTGAAACCTTCCAATTTGCCGTTCTTAAATTCCTCATAAAGTTTTAGTTCTGGCGAAGCATAGCAAATGTTAACTTTTGGATTCCCATTGATGTGCCTTCCATTCATTAAAAGTGTGTTCAGCTGGTAGTTATAGAAAGACCATAATTTTCCATTGGTTATAACAGTTTGCGCCACCAGAGGGTAAGTAATTTCGTTGAAAGTGGTGAATCCGAGGAAATTAGCTTCAGCGCATAAACGCGCATAAGAAGCGAGTACTCCTTGGACGTGAAGAGCTTCCTGGTAGTCAACGTCACCATAATATTTACGATTCAAGAAATGACCCCGTTTGTGGTAAGAAATCAAGCCGAATTTACTTTGATCCCCAGGCCAATATCCTGAAATTAAAAAAAAAGTAATAAATAACAGCAAATCACTGAAAAAAAAAATGATAAAAGCAAATACCTGGAGTATTTACACCGTGCTGATATTTAGTAAATAAACCAACAGTTCTTGGATCCACAGTAAATTTAGGAATTGGAAAATCAGCAACAGTTGCTGCCACATGGGGCATTATTGGTTTCAAAGGAACACTGCTTCTTAAGCAAACAGCTGGATTTCCACTGTATTGGAAAGCTCTGTCAATGGGCTCATCGGGATTGGGATGCTTTTTACGTTTTGGAGGTCCTTCCTTTACTTTTCTAATAAATTTCGTTGGACTCATCCCACCAACAAACCAAAATGCTTCAAATCTAGGATCATAATCCACTTGCACATCCAGCAAATGGTTATAATCTTGAACCATATTGTTAATCAGTACTCTATTGATGTGCTTGCAAATCTTGGACGTTGTAACATTCTCGATTTCTTTTTCAGTTAAATTGCTTTTGTCAATCATCTCTTTGTAGCCTTCCAACTCAATGGCCAATGCTTCTTCAATTTGGGGCTTCAAGTTTCCAATATAGCTGTCAATGTTAATATTGTTATAGTACTCTGGCATTGTTTCGCTGAGCACTAGATGGGTTCTTGTAGCATGTTGAACTAGTTGTAAATTATCATGGGGTATAACGTCTTCATGAAAGAGATAACATTTATAACCGTAATATTTCGGCATGTTTAATTTAATCTGCTTCTCCTCCACTGTTTTTACTTTTCTTATCGTTTCATATTCTGCATCTTTCTCGCGTTCTTTTACTTTTTCCTTGGACATGTCCAATATTTCGGGATAATGTGGCACAGCAGTATATTCACTTTGCGGCACTGTAGTTACTGAGCAATAATTGCGCCGTATGTTTTTACGTAGTAAATTGCAACTTATTCTTGTGAAAGACATCTTTGGTTTTAATTAACTGGGATTATTTACGTGAAAATTGAATAACGTTTTTACAAATTATTTTGCTGGTTTTGAGGTTAGGTTGCTGAAAGTCAGGAGCGCCGTTAATAAAGGAAACTGTAATTAAAACAACCCTAAATAATTATATAGATTTCTTCCAACTTCCCTTTCAAACTAAATGCTCTTATATTTTTAATTAAAACATCTAATTCACCCCCTACTGAGGTTAAAATCAATTAAAATGTTAATCTCGTAGAAAATAGGATTGATCTGAAAGCAAATAAATCAATGAGAGACATAATTTTCAATGTTTGTATTTCATTTGAAATTTATGAATGTATTCACAAATTCATCGTTAATTTTTACAATAATAACCTTAACTTTCTGACTGTACAAAAATATTAAATAATAAATTAGACAACTTTTAAACAAGTAGTAGTAGTAGCAATAGTAGTAGTAGTACAATTCATATTATAAATAAATAAGCTGTCTTAATAATTTCATTGCTTGAAAGGCACTGCAGTTTACAATATCGTATTATTATTATCGTCTTTAATAATAACATATCTTTCATATTAATATTATGTACATTCCATTTCAGTTATTGTTTTAAATTCCGTTTTGTTTTTTGGCAAAGCCTCTGAATCGAGTCAAGGAAGAATCATACAATATTAAATACATAATAATCGATGAATTAGTTTATAGTACAATCGTAATAGAAAAAAACTATACAAAAAATAATGATGATTATTGACGCAAATCACCAGAGCTCGTTCGGCGCCACACGCAAATATTTTCATTTTTAACCAAACACGAAAAAAAACAGAAAAAAAATAATATAAAAAATATCGCAAACGCAATTGATTTTTTTTTCTTTTGTTTGTTAATATTAATTGCTTGCCCCTTGGTTGTTGTACTAACACTGTATAGGCGCGAACTTCTTTCTCTATCAACACTTACCATAATTCATATATTACATATCGTTTCTGACTAGCAGTATTATTTCATAATAATATTAATTTAATAATAAAATAAATTAATTTTCGTTTGAAAAGAATTTGTTTCTTCTACGGGGTAAAATAATCGGTGGATGCAAGTACAAATTGCGTCGAATGGACGTTTCGTTTCTTCATTTTTTTTTTGTTTTGTTTGTTTTATAACAATAATTACTCTTTAACAGTATTAGGCGGTAATAACAGAAAGCAAGATTCGCAAAACGGTACTCTTTGCTACACGCGCGTTTTCTATGAGAAGTCTTTTCGATAAAGCCATCGAAGTGGTAGTAGTAATATATCTAATAATATTCGTCAGAAATGGGGACTTTTGTAGACAAAAGTACAAAATTTCGAGGCACAAAAATATTATTATATCATTACACGTGTTATTAAAAGCTCAACAGTAACTATGTTGCCAGTTTTGTAGTTGTGTATTATGGTCCCTCTACTTAAAGCACCAGTAATTAATTAATTTTTATCATTATCTACGGACGAACAAGACAACCTTAATAACGAACATCGCAAAGTCGATGCTTATAAGGCATATTCAATTTACTGAATCTTCAATTGTGCTTTCTTTTGCTTTGCTGTTTCATTCAATATAAAATTTTCATTTTTTTTAAATTTTGTTATCTGTATGAAGCAATTGAGGAAAACCAACAAAAAGAAGATCCAGTAAGTACAATAATTTTTTTTTTTTGTGAAAAGAGAACCAACAATAGAGTTAATTCACCGCTTGCTTTTTACATATTACGAAGCATTCCATTATAGCAACATTGCGTCGTATTTGAAGTACATTTGCAGACCTTTAAGTCACCGGAAGAGAGTTTCCTAATAAAAGTATTAAGATTATTGGTTTCGCTAAGAATTAATAATTATAGGACGGATAGTATTCTAATTAGAAGCACGACTCTTCCGTTTCGTTTTCGCTCCTTCTTCGCTTCCTCGATCGACTTCTCTTCTTTATATATTCGTGAATATTCAATTAATATAATAATAATAATAATAATATCGTAATAATTAATAAGTCAGCCTTTGAAGTGTGTTGCGAGCATCACGATCGGTTAACAGCATAACAGAATGAAAGCCCGTAAGTGATCAGTCCATCACCTGCACGGCGCCAAGAGTATTTCGATCCAGCAGGGACAAGAGGTGATCTCCTGGCGCTTGTAGCCGTAGCCCCATCCCTTCGCGAAACTGATCTGCACGCTGTTCTTGTCGATGGGACCGCGCTCGCTGAAGCCGCTCCACGACGAGAAACTCTGGATGGCCGCTTTGGCCGGGTCGAAGACGCACAGGCAGTGCTTGGCAGGTACTTTGGTGGGCGCGGGCAACGAATAAGGGTCCTCCAGAGTCAGAGAGTTCACGAACACCGGATGATCGGATCGGTTGTACAACCAAATTCCGTCCTCTTCGCGAGATAGCGTTACCCCTACGGATGTAAAAAACAAATTTGTTTATTTTTACAGTTGGTATTTGTTTTTGTTATTGTTTATAAGTATGGCGAGTTTGGTATTTTCAAGGAATTCGTTTTATGAATTATTAACAACAATAATAACAACTGAATAAATCCAGTTTCGAATATGATGTTTCGAATTACTATCGAATGTGTTCAGACGGTTTGTTTATGGCTAATCGCAATTAAAAAAATTCGGTAATTAAAAATGCATAAATTTTTAATGATGACTTTTCATTCCAGTTTTGATTATTTTCTTTTAATAGCATAGCTTTTCACGTTTTTATTAACGATTTATTGAAAGTTTATAAAAATTCTTAGCAATTTTAAAAAGAAGACGTATTAAACTTTGTTGTTTTAAATAAATTCTTATAAAAAATCATTTTCTTTTTCACTGTTTTTAATTCCTTTTCAATTTGCAAGAAAAACTACATATTTTTAATTAATGCATCATTTTTATGAAATTAAAAAAAACAATTAAAAGCACTATAAAAAGTAAATCTTTAATACAATCACAAACCAAAAAATTTAAAGTATTATTTAATTAATAAACCAAAAATAAAATTTTAATGAGACATAAAATGTCAAATATTTTAATTTAAAAACTTTTTAATATACAAGCAATAAACTGAAAAGAGATAAGAAATTAATTATAATTTCCAAGAATAAATTAAAAAGTTTATTATTTGGAAAATGATACTATTTCACAAATATGTAAAAAAAACTACTTTTCCAAATGTTTTCATAAAAAAAAGTACAAATTTCAAGAAAAAAGTTATTTGTGGAACGAAGAAAAAGAATTATTAAATACATACAAAAGAGAATCACTTTTACACAAAATAAAAAAGTTTTTTGAGATTATTATATTTTTGATTTAAAAGAAAGCCAAGTACCAATTTTGTACAAATTTTAAATTGACATGACTTTTCTACAAAATTTATTAAAATGTCTGAGAATTAAAAAAAGGAAATATAATTTTGACAAAAAATTAAAATATTTTGTTTATTTTTTGCTAAATAATTAACCACAATTAAATTAGTGCAAATTAAAAAAAAAACAATTTTTGGAAATTACAAGAAATAATTATAAAACAAAAAGTAAAAACAGTTCAAACATTTTTTTTTAATTTAAAACCCAATTATTACTCGCCAGTTTCAAATATTTAAACTATTTAATAAAAAAAAAAAAAAAAAGATAAATTTCATTATAGCAAAAATAAAAAAAACCACCTAAACCAATTTTGCGCCTGGTCCTACAAACTGACTCTGGAGAAGCGCTCCCGAAGCGATCCTCCGGAGGATATCCGTCGTCGGAAGCCAGATCCTGGAGATTGAGGCCGTCGCCGCAAGCAATATCGCCGAAGACGTGAACGAACTGGCCCTCGACCGGGTGCAGATCGCCAACACGCCGTTTCAATTCCCAATAGGCCAGCTTACACCAGTCACGGGAATTCATCGACGAGGAATCTGTTCAAGCGAAAACACAAGAAACGATAATATTAATTACTTGGAACAAACATAAATTACAGCTGCTAATAATAATATATGACTTGACTTATTGTACTACCAATACACACAGCCTATTCTGTACATACACTTTATGTATATACCCCATATGATTGGCACATTCGTTCAATTATTATTATGATGATATTGTGCGAGTATATTAATCAAAACTTGACCTTTCAGCTTACCAGTTAAACTATTTGCTTCGATGGCCAGACAAAGCGTCTTGTACCATAGTACACATGAAAGAACGGTTTTATTGAATACCACGAAACAATAAATGCCATTAATTATTGCAATATTATTACTTGCTTACAACTTTGCGGTTTTTTTTTACAATTACTTACTATTTAGACATAATTTTCAAACATATACTATACTTTATCAGAAAACAATAAAATATCTCACTCAAAAAATAAACTATCGAACACTCTAGAAGGAAACAATTGAATGTACATGTAAGTATGCATGTGTTTGTGTGTGGTTAAAAGGAAGAGGATTAAGTATGCCAGGTGTTCTGATCGATGGGCAATGCCACCTTTGGCGCCGACACAGATGGCTGACCGGCGCCTCCACTTAGGTCACGGATATGGTATCGTACTGACTGGCGTACCGGTATGTAAAAGTACTACACGCCCGCTGCACCTGTCAATGGTATATCCTGTGTATACCAAGTGCAACGCAATTATAATCTACTCTACTCAGTCTGTATTGTTTCGGCCTCCTTCATACAATATATGTACTGAGTACTGACTGACAAAACACCACCGGCAGTTTATAATATGGTACTGGACTGAATACGAATGGATAATAGTGTGTGACCGAAGACCGAAGAGGAGAACTGGGGTCGGCAAATAAACACTCTCTGTGTATGTTGTTTACAGTTGCGCCCACTTATCGTCCACTCATTATCATCGCAATTATATTACGCACACGAAATCGACTTCCGTTTTACAGGCAATAACTCTTCGGCATGACATTTCGTTATTCGGGCCGCAATTAATGGATCCCAGTGCAGGTTCTCTTCATTTCAAATAGTAACAAGCGTTAAAGCCATTGCTAATTTACGGTGGAGGAAAGCTATTAAAATGTTTCACCTATAATTCTTTATTTTTTTTTATAATATATTTATTGAAAAGTTGTTTTTAGGGAGTTATTCTTTTCTTTATTTTTTTAAGGAAATTTATTTTAGAAGTTTTTAATTCAATAAATATTTTGAAATTTTGTATGGATTGATTTAATTATTTTTGATATAGGTAGATTGTAGATTAAGATGCTATGGTGGTGTTGCCTTAAAATATTTGAAATTGTTTTGGTTTTACTTTATATTTTTCTTTTGCAAGTTTTTAACCAAATGAACAATTTGAAATAGACCATCAATGGATTATTGTTTATCTTTTTACCTTTTCTTTTATTAGGAAAACAAATCTTTAACATTCTGTACTTAAAAAAAAACTAATCCTTGAAGTATTTTTGATTAATACACATATTTTCGAAATAAATTCTGAATACAAATGTACTTAAATGGTTTTCTTTGTAGCAAAAGTATTGTTTTTTCATTTATTTTACTAAAACATTACTAGTTAAAAACTAAGAGAAAAATTACTTCACCGAAAACTATTTGCAAGTGAAAAAGTTTTTAAAAAATGTTAACAGTTTAATTGTAGAAAGTTTTCATAACATACTTTATCTTATATTTTGTTTCATAAATTTTATTATTTATTAAATGCCCATTTCACACGTATTCGGCTTTCACATATTTCCTTAATATTTGAAACAACAATTTTTTTATCTGCTTCTGAAACAAGAAAATAATTGTAAAAACTAGAAAAATATTATAAGTGAATTTTTTTTCAATTTTTTCTAGCATTTTCACTTTACCAATAAAAAAAAATCTAAAAATAGTGACCCAAGAGTAATGGTAAAAAATATCATTTTAATTCAAGGCCAATATTTGACAGTGTTTTCAAAACACGTTATAACTTAATTTGACATCAAAGTTTTAAATCATGGAACATTTCAAAATGCCATAAATATGCATTTTTCTCCAATTAAAAAAAAAGAAAAATATACATTTTTCAATGCAATTTTTCCTTGCAAATATAATCGCAAAGGAAAACAATTATTCAATGCAATTTCATATCTTAAGGGCTCATAACAATCTGAAATCTCTAAATGCAAGGAGAAAATAATTACAAACGGATATTCTAGCATATTTCCCATGCATGCCGTAACGCCAATCACTCGAAATTGCGCGCCTATTAGCACTAATTGAAGCATTCCACAGGACGATGATTGTGAACCATTTATGCACATCCTTAATAAGTACATACATACCACATGCATCCACCGACCATCGCAGCATATCCATGCGCTCACGTAAGTCAACGATATTAATTATGGCGCTGCTATGCTGCAATGTTTAAAAGATCACCACTAACGAACTGCACGCGAGCCAAGAAGAGTTTTTAACATGAGTAGGAAATGGGCGCAAGTTGATACGTACGATCGCCGATTATTATTATTATTATTATTACTATAAATATGTCATTTGTTTTGCACTTAGAAAGCCCTTTACTCCTTCCTTTAGAAATATTCGGATCTAGCATAAAATAAAATGGTATTAGTTGTGTGTGTTTAATGCAGCCAGCAACAGCAGTGGCAGCAGCATTCGATGCTGGCCACTGAGAGAGGTCGATGCCTTTCGATGATGGCCGTTCGTTCATTTCCTCGACATCATCCGACAACAAGAAAACACGTCCACTGTAAACTCATATGTGTTTCTATGTGTTTGAATGTGTGTTTCCAATCGTAGCGCTTGAATTTGTGATGTAACTTTTAATGTAAACAGTCAAAAGTCGATTTATGAAAATTTCAGATTATTGGATTTATTTTTTAACGAAGTTTTTTTAAATTTTTCTAAATTAATTTTGTTTTAACAGAAGAAGGTACCTGCTTTCTCGTGTTATATTAATAAAAATAAATTCTATACTTCTCTCAGTATAAATGAATAATCGCAATTTATTATTAATTAACTTATTAAAAAATCAATTAAGAAAAAGAAATTAAATGATTCCAACTGAATAATTTAAAAATCAACACAGAACAAATTAATAAATAATAAAAATCATTAAAAATTAATCAACATTATAAATTAAAACTTTTAGCAAATGGAAAGCGCGTGTCGATGAAAATAGAACCTAACGAAAAGGCACAAATCAACGTTGAGTTTGAGGCGTAAAGCGGTGCTATGAATTTCGAGCACATAAAGCAATTTTCTGGTAATAAAATTTATAATTCCATTTACACAAGCACCCACACACACATATACAAATGAATACACACGCATGACGCCACGGAGAAAAAAATAAAGTATTTTTTAATTGAAGCGTTTACGAAATATTTATTATTGGGCATAGTGCTTCTGCCACCACTGACTTAAGTGTTGATGCGAGGCCAAAAGATGCGAGATTTACGATTACGTTTCGGTCGGAAGGCGGCAGAGATTAATGGCAAATCTGAATAAATAATTTTCAGCAGCAGCAGCAACAGCAGCAAAAGTACGGCAAATCTAAAGTTTGCCCGGTCATCCGCGACTCCTCCACTCCTTCGCGAGGGCCCAACGATTTCTTTACACCTGCGCTCCGTCGCATATACAATTCCGTATAGAATCCACTGTATGTATGACCCACATATTTGATAATATAATAAAGTTTTCATTTACGTCGTCGCGTCGGCTTTGATATGGTTGCGATGGCGCCAGTCGAGTGGGTTGGAAGTCGCAAGCGGTCGACCAACTACTCTATACTATACTATTACCGACTGCTGCAATCAACTACCACTTTGTAGAAGAGAAAAGACAACCGGTGCGAGCGAGATAGTTGCATCGAATGTTATACATCCTGTCTGTGCTCTTCATGTGTGCTGTTGTGTATGTGAGCGCTAACCTAGACCCGTGAGGATCGGCAGGATAAGTAAGCGCCACCGTGTGCAAGAAGAGACAAGCGGCGGCGGTTATCCACTGGACGCATGGATGGGGAAAAGAGATACATGATTGTGTAGGAGCAGTCGATATGGTCCGGCTGATGACCCATTCAAATGCAATGTCGGTTCTTCGGAAAGAGAAAGAAAGTATACACGCGACGACGGGCACCTGCACTTTTTTTTTCCTTTTAAGCTCCTTTTTTGATGCGCTTTATTTAAGTAAGGAGATTACTTAAAAGTGTATCGGTTTTTTTCCTTCCTCCGACGCAATGTGGGGTCGTAAATTAGTATTTGATCAGATAATTGAAACATTTATTTCCACGAAAATGTTCAAAACAATAAAAAATTGAAATGCTCTCTTAAAAAACAAATTAATCATTTAATTATGTAATGATTTTCTAAAAAAGTTTTATTTATTTATGAAATTTGCGCCAAAATTTAAGAATTTTTAATTTTTTTGATATTTAAATGGCACAAATTGACGCAATTAAACAGATTATTTAAAATTAACTTTTTTTTTTATAAAATACAAAAAAAAAACAAATTAAAATCCATATTAGAAGCATAAAAACAAGAACCATGAACATTGCAAATTAAATACTTCCATCAAACAGAACACAATGATGATCATTTAAGTGTGCACGTCAACGCATTGTGTATAGGCCGAGATCAAAGGACTTTTGTTGATAAAGTAGGCGCCAGCATTATTGTTTGTTATATGTGCGCCAACACACAAACACACACACACACAATACGATTACATGTAAAGAATTATTGTTGTTAGTTATAAACTTTTACCTAAATAGAAAAAAAAATGCCGAAAGCAGTAGCAAATAAAAAAATAACAAAAACTAAATAAAACGGAAACCACAATAGTATGAAATTAAAAATTCGTCACAGATATAACAAACGCGAACAAATTGAACCGTCATGAAAAAGGCGCCGCATACAAAAAACAAATCAGAACAACGTAACGTTTTCAAATAATAAAAATGACTGAAATACGGTCATGGTAAGTACTTTTTTTTATTAGCCCAATTGCAAACAATAAAAAAAGCAGCAACAGCAGCACAAAACGGTGAATTGATGTGATACGGCTATTTAATAGTAATAATAATGAAAGATCTCGTGCTAAATTTACGATCGTCAGTGGAAGAAATGTTGTGTGTATGCGAGAAAACTATTTGGCCAACTAAATTGCAACAATTATTATTATGCAGCACATAATTAATGTGCTAATGTAATTTATCGTCCGAAGGGGGCAACAAAGTATTCGGCACCGCATATAACTAAAAATACGAATGGCAGCAGTACTTTGACGTACAGCTAGAGATACGTTTTCAAATAAAGATTAAGAAAGATTTTTTGTTGAACTTGTCATCTCTAGAAATGCGTTATGATTTTGTGCCAAAAATTGTTTCCTACAAATAATTTCATATACAAACTGAATAAAGTTTCAGATTTGTCTCCTGTCCTTTTAATAAGCAATGACAATTTTGAGTTACCGAGGTTTTTTTACATTTCTGTATAGGCTTACATTACACTTGAAGCATTTATAACTAGTTTTTTTTTTTGCACTTGTAATTAATATGTTTTAATTTGTAAGTATTTTTAGGTAAATATAAAATGTAACGAAAAAACAATTTTTTTTTATTACTACTGCCACTTGATACTTTAAATCTAAATTTAATTGTCATTAACAAATATAAAAATGTAACAAAAAACTTTCCTTAAAATTTTCCTCCTTTTAAGAAAAAAAAAATCAATTTATTCTTTAATTACTTTTCCATTTGAATTTCAATGAAAATGTCAGTTTATTTATATAAAAATAAAACACCCCCATATTTTCCAAATGGTTTTAACAAAAAAGCAGCAAGGTGAAATCATACAAATTAAAAACACCGAAAAAAAAAGAACAATAAACAATATTAGAAGGTGCCAAAGCGCAATTTACTGAAGCGCAACCTTCGACCAACAGAGCACCGTTTCACAAAATGTTACAAACATCATACAGCAATATCTAGTATAGTATAGAAAAAAGGAAACCATTAAGAATTAAGAGAAGCAATTGTAATGTACATACAAAGTGGAAGCAAAGCAGTTTAACCTCGGGACAACATTTGGAGTGTCGTATGACGTAACTACTCACACTCTCCGATCGCCTGTAATCTTGGCGCCAGCCATATAATATCTATTTTTAAAACATTCTACTATAATAAATAGAAGTGTGCGATTTTTACCACACTTCCACCACTGGTACGCCTATAATCTAATCCTTTGCCCAAAATGCTTACGAAAATCACCATATCCATCAGGCATCCTTGGGAACGAGGCAAAATTTCTCATAAATACAATTTGCCGTTAAACAATAAATTTATTTTAATTGCTTCTATAGCAAGCAGACATTAAGAATTGACAGAAATATTAAAGTTATGAAATGGGATAAGTAGCAGAAAGCATGCAAAGCAAAGTAAGGGTACTACTAACTGTAATAAGTGTCTATAATCCGCTCTCTCGCCGAACGGGATAATAAATTCGAGCCGGGATAAAGAGCATCCGTATCACCTGTTGAATGCGCCTCCAACGGAAGATTTATACGTACAAGTTTACACAACAACTTACCAAACACACACACGCACGCACACAAACACAAATACAGATTTAATCCGTAATAGCATCACTATCGGCGGATGTTGTTCCTTTCGAAGATTAAGCCTTTTTCTTTCATTCTTTAGGTTTCAATTAGTGATTCTAAATATTGTGCTGCCACATAAATCTTCAAACTCCTATGTTCTCTGCTAAAAAAATTAATAAACGCTTTTACAATCATTTATACCCTTAAAAAAATAAGTAATACTTAAAAAGTTTATAGGCCGGCCTTCCAAAATCCCTTTTAAAAAACAAAAGTTTAAATTGCATTAAAAATTAAATAAAAAACAAATAAAATCGTTGAAATGAAAAGAAAGAAAATGATTTTTAAGACAAAAAGAAAGACCCTGTATAGTGCGGCGCCTTAGAATAGGTAAGCAAGTAAAAGTTTCGTGAGGCATTTTAATAAAGTAAATATTTAAGAATCCGATCGTTCTCATGGACAATAAATAACGTGTGTGAATTGCGCCGCCACTGGCTCTAAATTTAGCCGTTAGGTCATTGCGATTCAGCGGCAAAAACAATACACTGGCGCCGCCGACCGAAGATGCAAATATAAAAACTAATAATTACTTATTCCGAACGTTTCGCCAATACATGTGTTTTTTATGTACTTGTGTGAGCGGTTGTCGCGAAAGACGCGCTTTTCTATAATATGAACGCGGTCGGCAGCCGCCACTAGACGTAAACAGGGTCCTGGAATAATAAACTTATTAGAAAACTGGCGCCGCGGCAGCTAACTATTTGTAAGCAATAAAAATGCGAACGTGTACGTTTTTACTGTATAGACGTGCAAATAATGGCGATAGATATCGAACACACAAGCTCTAACGTTTATGCGAAGCGAAATTTCCATCACCTTTGGCGGCAACGGCATCGGCATCGGCTACGGTGGCGGCGGCGGCGGCAGCGTCGGTCACCACCAGCAGCACCCAAAACAACCTTGAACCAATTTCTTTCGCCGCGTTTCGATTATGCAACGGAAAATTCGATGATGAAGCATAAAGCGCGCTCGCTATATTTAAAATGCATAAATATAGTTTACAAATTCGACTAATCAAAACATTGTTTATGCAATAGAGGCTAATTCTATATAGAATTTCGTAGATAAAAAGTTTTTAGCGATTCAAAGAAAGAAACTTTGTTTCCTAACAAATTGAATTAGACAAATTAAAAAATAAAGTAAGTAATAAATTCATAATTTATTGTAAAATAAAATAAAGAAATCAAATGATTCCATATAAGCAGGCAATATGGGTAAAAGAAAATTGGCAAGTGTGGGCGCCTTCATTGAATAATTAGCGTAGTGGGATGGGCCGTTCGATGTTTGTGTATTTGTGCAGGTGTCACCCTGATACGTGGCGCCTGAGGGTTCCAGCCGGCTAGACTACTACTTTTAGATGATCTCTTCTTACAAGCGGAGCAAACAACCTACATACACTTTTACATCAATGCCTACATGTGTTCCTTTTTCAAGGAAGAAGTCGAAGAAGAAAGTGAGGGAAATGACATCAGGCCTATAGTATACTCAACTTCATACTACACAGATACATTTTAATATAGAAAGTTTATTCACTTCTTATGGCTATTTGTTTCTATTTGATATTTAATTTTAAAAGCTAAGCGATGAATATTGGAGAAAAATTGCTCGTTGTGCAAAGGACAGTCAGAAGCAACAGGTTGTTACATCATTCGATAAAGTATTCTGTGCTTGATACGAGTATATTCAGAAAGATGTGATTTTAACGTTAAAATTGAAATCTTAAAAGGAATTTTCCTCCTTTTTTTTTCTATGATTGCTTTTAAAATTGATTTTATAGATCAATAAACAAACAAAAATAAAACTAATATAAATTAACTATAATTTTTTAACAAAAAAAAATTAAGTAACAAAAAATATATTGAAACTGCCATTAATAAATTAAATAAACCTAACTTGACCAATAACTCCATTGATGACATTAAATAATTTAATTTTTGAAGATGAAAATTTAGAAAATTGAAAATTTCTTGAATAAATAAGATAAATTTTCATTTATTATTAAAAAAAAAGAAGACCCAGTATAGTTACAAAAAAAAGTATAGTAAGTAGTATGTATATATTCCACGTCTGTCTCACTCTGAGCAGACGAACGGTTTTGCGCACAGCTATTTATAAACATGACGAGATTATTAATGCAATTATCGGCGCCGAGTGTTTTTCGCATTGCCGGAGAATTTTATGAATACGCGCAGATCATTATATAAAAGGCAATCGATGATTAAAGTGCGTCTTAATGATTGTTTAAAGCGAAAGAGGACGGTACCAAATAATAATAATTGTCATTAGCGTCATCGCGTAGCGAATATTTTGCAAAGGAAAACGAATCGCATTAGAGATAAGCATCGATATCCGAAAAAAAGTAATTTACTTATCACGAAATCTAATCGATCGAAGAGCACCGACATACCAATGATACAACAAGAAAAGAAACAACAGGAAAATGACAAGAATGGTTTAGATTTCGTCGCCAGTCGAACGAATTTTTCGTGGAAAAAGAGCGCAGCCGGCGTCGAAGCAAGTAAACTATGCGCCACGCACCAACCAACTCTGGCGCCACAAGGAACAAGGACGACTCTATCGAAAATTCGCCTGTCGCCTCTAAGCAGACAAGGACTCAAATTTTCATTTTAAATTGTTGTTTTTTTGTGTCGTCTTCCTGCTTTTGCACATTCTACCTTCTGTTTTATTTCGGATAAGTATTTCCGAAAGTATTTAGATAGAATTATTTCATTAATAAATTTAATTGTTTTCATTTTTCACAAAAATAAAATTCCTTCAAATAAGTGTTGCTTCTTTAACTTGAATTAAATTAGTAAAACGAACTATGATTATGTGTCATTAATCTACTTTAAGCCCCAATAATAAATATTTAAAAAAAAGCTTAGTAATTATTTTGGTTTCTTTTTTTATTTAATCGAATATATCCATTAACAAAAAAAGTTATCAATTTGAATCCTGCTTTAATAAGCTTCAAAATGAGGTGCTACAACCTATATTATTTCATTAAAAACAAAAGCTAAACTGTTATCAAATGCAACCGCAGTGCCCCCTATACGACTTAAATGTTTGTTAGAGTTCCAAAGCTGGAATTGCGTACCCAAATAAACAGGGGGCTACTACATTTGTAATCGCACAGCATTATTATTGCATAAAATAAGTTGTCAAAAAAAGAAAAAGTGGAAATTAAATATTGAAAGTGTGGGACCCACAATTTTGCCACCAATTTTCAAGCACTGAAATTATTTAAATACTGAACGAGTATATTTGCATATTACATTGTAGATGTTTGAGTGTTTATATGTGTAATGAAATTCCCAATGCAATTACGAATACTATTTATAAATCAGGCGCCAGGCTAGCAGCCTGTTTATAATAAAGATTGCGGAAAAAATATTATCGACTGCTGCATTTTATAACTCGTACTCGCGCATAAGTACACAAATTACCTACGCACAGATTGGGTGCACCTCTGTTGCAACAGCAGCAGCAGCAACAGCAGGAGCAGCATCGGTAATTTGCAGACTCGGCTTATACAAACTGAACTCATCGTTGAGTGTACGTTGTAAAAAAGCGCCGTATTAGTTATCAGCAGCACTAAAGCAAACGATTTGCTGCTCATCGGCGATAAAATAAATGCGCTTTTTTGTAATTATTATTTCGTTCACATATATTCGATAGAGAATAAATTCCACGCCCTGCATGGCCCCAGGGGTCCACCTAAGAGGGGACTAATAAGGGGGACTCTTGGTCACCTTGAATGGGGCCTGCCGCGTATCTTATTTATATAGACACACTCTTATTGCGAAATGATGTCATGCCGTAGCACACACCGAGATCTCTGCTGCTGCTGCTGCTGTTGCGGTTTATACACCTCTATGCGTTTACCATTAGCGTAATTAAGCGGCTGTTGCATTAGGAAAACCCTTAATTTAGAGTTGACGTACCTTCACCGTTTGTTGTCAGCGACCCAGGAAATGTGTCTCTGCATACTAAGGCTACTTCGCTCGGTGCTCGATCTGTAACAAAAACGGACACCTTTAAATTGCGGAAAGTGAACGTGTGTTTTTTGTAATAGTTTTCAATTTTTTTTTATGATACGAAACTAGCTATTATTCCTTGGTCGAATTTTAAATGTCTTAACTATTTAATGGCTTCAGCAATAAAAAAAAATGTTTTCCATTTAATTTTTATGCTAAAGCAAAAAACAATTAAAATTATAATTATTTTGTTTACTAATTCATTAAACAAAATAAATATTTTTTAATAGTTTTTTAACCATAAATTGTTTAATGCCATATAAGAAATTCACTCTATGAACTATAAATTCAATAAATTGTTCAAATTTAATTTTATTGCCGAATTAAATAATAAACAATTTTATGAAATTTTAAATTATTATTATTATTTTAATAACTTGTAATCAAAAATTAAGATAAAAATACAATTAAAAAAAAACAACAGGAAATTGTTTACGCTTATAGCGTAATATTTTTATTAAATAAAAAAATTTTTTTTATAATTTTAAAACGCAGCCACTGCAAAATGACTGTGATTCTAAGAAACTCAAATTTATAAATCTATCTCTTGTAGTTCAAAAGTTATAACCAAAAGCTCACATTGACCACCTAAACGTAAATGAAATGAGCTTTTTACTGCAACTGCCACCCTACTTATCGAAGAAAAAAAATACAATTACATAACAGAGGAACCCACTAACCCACACCACGTAAAATATTACACGTGTTTTAAACAACAACAATTAAATGAACAATCATAAATATAATTCAAAATGTTGAATTCAAGAAAAACAGATCGGTTATGTTTACTTTAAATAAAAATAGGACTATTTAAAATCTATTTTTAAACAATAGAATTATTATAGCTTTTATCTGCGATTATAAAAAAGTGAAATTTTAGAAATGACATGTTTAGTTCATCCGTTATGACCAAAAGCTCCAGGCGCCTATTAAAACATTACTAAATAGAGCTTTTCCCTGTAGTAGCCAAATTAATTAACGCACTACGAAAAAAATTGCATACAATACAGATGATTAAATTGTATATTAAATGATAAATAGAAAATATTCTTTCTTGTATCAAATATTTCTAAAAAATAATCTGTAAAGATAATTAATTTTTAACTAATGGCTCTTGTGGCAAATTTTTTGATTTATTCGACCCATAATATATAAATTATTTAATGAGTTCTAAATAATTTTAAGTGGAAACTCCAATTCAAAAATGAATTTCCTATTTAAGCATTTTCTAACAAATAAAATGTCGTCAATACTGTTTGAAAATGGAAGGTTTCTCATATCTCTGAAATGACGTGCATTATTTATATCAAAAATTATTACCAGTTTTTAATTTTTACAAGCAATAATAATCATTCCGGATTAATCAAGTTTTGTCAAAAGATATAAACTGAAAATAATTACGCAGAAATAAATAAGATAAAGACCGAAAATCTTTACTGTCACAGAAGCATAGTTTTATTAAACATTAACCATCTTACAAATGCTTATACTGTATTTAAATGATAAAACATTTATTATTTTTAATTAAAGGCCAACCACGTGTAAAAGTCTTTTATCAGGGCCTTAATAAAAACAGAAATAACGATAGATAAGGTTAATTTTTCCGGTTGGAGCGCTCGCGCGAAAATGCGGAAACGATTCTCGCGCTGGCATTGCGAAATGGAACAACGCGAAAGAGACGTGTTTAATTGTCGTGGGAAAATTCGTCACAAGAAAGCCCATAAAACATAATATACTATATATGCGCGACTGGCACTTTTATGTTAATTTATTTAACGACGATCGAGGAATCTCGACGACGAATACTAATACATAATATAAATAATTGAATAAATATCCAATGATTTATCATCGGACGCCGTTGGTCGTGTGCAACGACGGAAAAATATTGCGATTGTTTATGAAAACGCATTTTTCGGTGCTTACATAATTTTTACCCGAACGCCGATAAAAATGTTTGATATACATAAATACGAGTAATATCGTAAATAGCCATCGATTCGCCTCCTCTATATCTAATCGGTTTTAACTTTTGACTCCTCGGCATTATTTTTTTGCCCATTTTCGCCTCTCTATCATCATAGCGCTAAAGAGGAAATTTGTATGCAATATAAACTTTTAATAGCTTTAATTTAGCTTTGCGCGCATTTTTCACAAGGAGTAAAACAACGCAAAGTTTATTCTACAGAAAGATTTTTTTTTTGACAGTGAATCTTTCTAAAAATAATTGCCGTTAACCTTGATTATATGCTAATCTACAAACGCGTGTTTTTTTATAAAGAAAATAAAATATTTTATGTAGAGAGGAAAATATAGGGTCAAGGTGTTGCTTATTATGAGATTTTCTTATAAAATTATTATTTAGGTCTATTAGTTTTGATTACTTTAATGATTAAATATTTTTTTGAGTTTTTTTACGTTATGATTTGTTATTTCACAATTAAGTTTTATTTTTTAACAGTAAAAGATAAGAAATTATTCCCTTTACTCCAATCAAACCAAACAAACAAAAGACAATATATAATTTAATGTATTCCACAACTGAGAATTGGGAAACAAATTTTTTGTATTTTTTTTTTTTAGTTTTGTCATTTTTTTTTTTTTAATTATTTTATAATGTCATTTTTATTTTAAATATTAAACTAAATAACTAATAATATCTCTTTATTTATTCACTTTTTAATTGTTTAATTTATATAGAAAATTAATGAAAATTTCATAAATTAATTTTCAAACAACAAAAAAACGTAATTTGAGTCGCAAATTTTAGCTGCTGTTACAATTTTTGAAAAATAAATAATATTTAGGGCTCAGCAACAGTTACTTCCGCTCCAAACTCCTTCAAATAAGTACAAACTGTTAAAACTATTCTATTTTTAAGCATCAATACATCTAGAAAAGTCAATAATAAGTAGTGCATATTAAACGAAGGCATTTGGCTGCGAGACCACGCGCTGTGAAAATATAAAGAAGAGAAAGAAGGTATTTTGCACTTCGGTGTTAATGGTTACAAACTTGCACATAAATTACAGAGTTATTAAACAGAATGGAGCAAAACGTGCGTGAGGGAAATATCAAAAGGCGCATTTTTGCTACTTGTCATGCATCCGTCGCGATGCGTGTGTGCATGAAAATCAAAGTGTTAATTTATTAGTCGAGGCGTGTCGTGACTTTTAGGCGTCGTCGCCACTATAGTAGCAGTTGGAGCTTTGCGAGCGAGAGCCGACGTCGCGACGCGCTTCGTGAGCGACTCGTCGCATTAATCGCGCGCGCGGTGCCTCACACAAAATCGGTATTTTAAGAATGCGTTGTTATTGAACTCTCTTGCTGTATATACATACGGCCACATAAATTTCAATAAACAAGGCGCCAATTAAGAGCATAAACAGCAAAATCCGCTCGTTTAAATTTTCATTCAGATGCACCAGCGTATATTTTAATATTGACAATCCTACATTATAATATTGACTTGAGTATCTCTTTTCCCTGAAGGAAATACTGGATTACTTAATGTTTGTCTGTATGTTTTCAGTGTGTATGTGTTTTAAATGACAGTTATGCGGTAGCGACTTTTTCGGTTTCTCAAAGCGCCGAATGAGTAACTTTTCGATTGCTGTCGCTCGGAGTGTGGTAACTCTAGGCGCCACGTTATTTAAACTCTTCCACGAGGTCAAACGTGAGCGACGACAAAACTATTTGAGCATTGCGCAAATATTAATGAGCTTTTTGGTCCATTATATACATATATAAGTCTCATACCGGGTGTTGACTTTTTGAAAAGACCATTTAAGCCAAGCAATTCGAAGGAAAACAAAAATAAAAAATCTGCAACACACTGATACTTTTATATCCTTCATAAAAGTCAATACATATTTTATTGAACAATAAAATATATTTAATTAAATTTGTGTTTATAGTCGTCTATGTACTCTATTCGAATGCTCCATTCTATGCGTAACGATTAATAATAATAATAAATACAAGTAAAAGGCAAGTAGTAAGTGAGTAGTTTATGTAAATGCGTCTGTTAATCGAGTCGTAAAACGGTCCTCTCGTGGGGTAAACATCCCCCGCAGACAGTAGGCACCCCGTGACTCGGCACCATAGAAGACAAGTCAGGTGCCGCATGCTTTGCTTCTTGCTTGTAGAGCGAGCACAAGCAAACACAAAACACACAATGAAAGTGTGCAGCAGACCCCCTTTTTTCGTTCGGGGCATGAGGCGCCATCCGCTGTCGCCACACAAGCCGTTTCCCTCTTTTATTAACAACGCACAAAAATGGATTAGTCACTCTTAATGGGATGGATGGAAATCAAAGGTCCGACCGACAATGACCCGACAACAAAACACTGTCATAATGAGCCAGAAAGAGAAAAGCAACGACTCAATGAACCTAATTTTTCTCTCCATTTAACAGAACAAAACAAGAAAAAAAGAAATGAAAACCTTAAGTTCACGTATACGTACTAGTGCTAATTACTTAAAGGAGACTCGCCACGCAATGGCGAGCGCACATTAAAACCCAATTAAGCGCCTCTCTGACAATATAAACTTGTTAATTCGCTCTAATGTCGGGGAATTTACTAAAACCGTACTAATACCACTAATAATAATCAAATAACAGTAAGCATTCATTGCGTTCTGCTGCAAGCCGAAGAGGAGAAGAGCAAAGAGCTGTAGCTGGAGCAAAGAGCAGCAATAAGCAGCAGCAGCAGTGTGTGGTTGTCGTTGATGGTAGTCGTGTTTTTGTATCTGGCGAGTGTATGCACTTAGAGGCGCCAGGAAATATAATGTAATGGCCGTAAATAACGGGTCCGTGAGAGTGTCTTCCATGGAAAACATGCTTGCACGGAGCAGCGGAGAGAGAACGCAACTCACGGCCTTGTTCGCTGTGCATCTACCAGCAGCAGCAGCAAAGGATATTGCTAAGCTAGGCTGGCTGGTATGGCAACGTTGTATTCTTGCTAAGTAACGTGGGCATGCACACAAGAAGTCTCCTGGGAAGGAGACAATTCATTCTGCTCTTTGCTGTGCTCGGTGTGCTCTCTTATCTGAGACAGGAAAAGCGTTTTAAGGAATTCGCGCGCACGCAGCATTAATACTAAGTACCTAAAGTCTGCACCGATCGATTTGCATTTAATCAATGACTAATTATTACAGCTGGGCATTTGTCTTGTCTTTGGGACGACCTTCCATAAGATATAGATAAGAGCATCGAGGCGAAAAAGTTCATTAATGTGTGTGAAATTAAATGTTGCCGCAGCAACCGATCGTTTCGTTCGTTCGTTCGTTCCTTTGGTCGCTCATTGTTTGTTTTATTTCGCAGAGAAATTGTTTAGCATCCCGCGAGAATGGATTAAAGAATGGAAGAAAGGTGCGGCATCGAAGCTGTGGTAATAACTACAATAATGTACTCCGTGTATTCATGAAGTTCTTCATAACAATAATTACACTCGTATAGCGTTTTTATGCGCTTCTTCGTGCTTTTTTCTCCTTTCTTTTTTTTTTCTTTTTCTCTCTATTGCTGTACCTTTTGCATCTATCGATTGTGGCTCAAGTTTCCAATTGGTGATTACAGTCTTGGCTTATTCTTAGGACACACTTTATCTGTTTGTTTATTGGGAACAAAAGCTGTTGGACAATGCAAAATTTCTCAACAACTTCTTTTTTTTTTTTTTTTTAAGAAAAGCTCAAATTGCTAGATCATTAGTAATTTGGAATACATTTGTTTACGATAAAAGGCAAATTTATAAGTTCTAAATTTGGAAAGCTAATGACCATTTTAGTATTTTAAAGTGTCACTCATTAATGGATTACAAAAAAGAATTCAATTTAGATCATTGGTACGAATAGCTTTGAGTGTTTAAAAAAAGTTAGAAGATATATTATGGATTGTTATTTAACAATAATAAGTAATATCAAAAGCGAAAACTTAGGTTGAGACGCAGCCTCAAAGAAAAAAGTTAAAAATATAAGAATTATCGAGAAGAAATTTAATATGACCTTAAATTTCGTGGACAACCTGTAGCGCGTGGAAATATGCGAAAGCACTTTTCTTGCACAAAGTCAACCGAAGGTAATTATGACCAAACAACTATCCACTTGGTACAGAGCGCGTATTTACAAAGTGCACAATGGAAATTCCATAAAGTATAAAAATAAACACAAAACATTGAAACTTGAGTACACATTCGAGTAATAAGCATTAAAACGTCCTTGATGACTTAGCAAGAGGACGTTGCGCTTCTGCAAATATTTCTAATGTGCACACACGGACATTTTTTTTTTACTCGGAGCGCGTGAAAGTATGGCGTTTAAGACTTCTTCTCTGCGTATACCGCGAATACTATATCAATATGCAAAAATCGTTTTACCTTCAGGTTTAAAACTATCGTCAATGGCACAGCGTGAATATGGAGGCGGCGGAGACTCTGCAACAACACAATAAAATAATAAATAAATTTTGCATTAAATTCATTACTTACAAAAATTGTGAATAAACTATTTGAAAATAACATTTCATTCCTTTTGTTTTGTAAGATATAAGGAAAAAATAGTCGGTACTTTCTATAAGATCATTTTCGAATCAAAACATTCTTCTTTGGTCACCGGAAACCATCAAAATTCCTAACACAGCCAGAGGCTTAATCATTATTTTAAACCATCATCGGCTAGCACTTTGCAACAAAAGAGCTTCGACATTTTATAAACAAACCGCACGATTATTGTTAAACTGCATATAAGCCACCAATTGCTATCATTGTGATTATTATTATTATGACCGCAAAACCCGATTTTACTGGCGCCTTATGCTTTATCAAAACGACGAAAGTATTTTAAGTAGTTTGGCATTATGGTGATTTGCTCGAAAATGAAATCATTCGGTTTTCATATGAGCATATTATTAATTAAGTCTACTGTTGTGACAATTTTTTCATTTTTGTTCGTTTGAATATTTGAAATACTTAATTATTATTTATTTATTTGTTGAAGAAATTAATTATTTTTTATATTCAACTTTTTGCTACTAACATTTATTTAAAGAACAATCCATCCAATTTTCTTTGGGGGCGACATTAGGTTCTTTATTTTATGAAAAATTAATTTCTACATTTTCAATCGAAGTTTTTGTTTCGTTTTTTTTTTTCTTTTTGGTCAAAAACCAATTTTCCCTAATATAATAAAATAATAATACCAACGAATAAGCATTCGTAAAATCGATACCATTAAATTAAAAGTAATGTTGCATAAAATAGGGGGTTCCTGGAACAATATTTTTTCATAAGGAAGCGGCATTATAATAATATCGATCTGCTGGGTATTTTATAGCTGCTTATTAAAGGTAGGAAGAAAGGCATTTAAAAAAATATATAAACTATAAAACGTACCGATAATAATAATTGTTTAGTCGCAATGCATTTACGTTTTAGGTGTATTAGTGGATGAGATATGCCTGACCAATTTCATCGTAAGTGCTGCGTGGGTTGAGCGCACGTACCAGTTGCTTTTTTCTTGTGTTTGTATTTTTTTTTATAAATGCGCGACACACCGTTATTAATAACCATACCACGTTATTCCATTTTCTTCATCGACTAACTGGATTCCGTGTTTCCTCATCGTTCAGTCCGATGGTGGCACCGGTGCAGCAGCAGATCACATATAAATCTCTTTTGCAGAGCGCAATCTAGCATAAAATTCGGCACAGGCGGCAGATTATGCGGTTCAACGAGATCTCTGATCATTCATTTCATTTCAACGCTAATAAATTTCCCCTCTTTTCATTTGTCCCAACAATGGGGCACGGTAATTCCATAAATCGTGCCAGATTTTATGTACGTTAGGAAAATCTATAAATTTCCTCTAGTTTTTATTTTTTTTTTATTCAGAAATCTCTGCACTATCTGTTTCATCTTCTAATAGATATATGATGTTATTTCTGAACTTCATCATTGGAAATGTTGCAGTTTTATTTATTTACCAGTTGGGCAGTTTGTGAAATTTCTTTCAGAAAACTGAAATTCTTTATTTCATTTAATAATTCATTTTATTATAAACTAAGTATAAAAAAAATCAAACGAATCACTATGGTTATTGAAAAATAAATAAATCTAAATAGGACACCCAGTATATATTTAAGGATAATCTATAAATATCCTTCTTTTTCATCACATGTACCCTTAGTGACTTATACAAACACAAAGAGCGATAGTTGCCGTCCGAGAAAATTTCTGCGTGCGTTTGTGTGTGTTTGCGAGAGGATGCTGCTGAATGCGCGCAACAAGTGGATTTATGTTTATGGCAAACAGTCAGCAGACGTTATGATGGTAGTTGTTCAGGGCAAAGGAAAACAATCACAGTGCAAAATTCATTTGATTATAATTTTCATCGTTTGCACTCGTTCGATTCGTGTGCTGTACTTTCTACCCACGAATTCCACCGACGGTCGGCCTGTAATTATTTCGAAAATAACGTCTGCAGCGAGCGGGTAGATAACAACGGCGCCAGACCCAATTCTCCTCTACTGGGTGGCAAACCTGGTCTCCTCTTTCTCTTTCTCGCTCACGCATTGTCTCTCGCGGTCGCACCAACGGTGGTGCCGTTCACCTGGTCCCAAGAGTGCATATGAGACGAGTAGAGACTAACGTCTCGGTCGCTCTCATCTTAAGTGCCTTCCTTGGTTGGCTCTTCCTGCGTGTATAATTGCTGCTGCAGTCTCAATCATTCAATGTCCAAATTGGGATGTGGATAATGCAGCGTAAAATGCATGTATGCACTCACTAACCAAATGCATGCTTCTTGTATACAAGCGTATTAATATCCGAAACAAGAGTGTTTACGATGGTACCGAAGACGCCCACCTCATTAATTTAATTGTACCATTTCTTCGATTAAATCATTTATCATTATTTTTTGCATTCAAATTTCCTTGGCGCTTCTTAATATAAATAATTATATTGCTAAGAAAAGCTTCTTGCTTCGAAAAAGTTTCCAATGGTTTCACAAATTCAAGAGTCAAGACATTACTAAAGAAGTGCTTGGCTCCTCTAATTACAGATGGGAATTGGTAAATTGCTCGAGATAGCAAATTTTAAAATATTGCAAATAAGAGCTTAAAAATCTAGCGGTTATCTTAAAGAAAAGTGGCGACAAGTTATTCGATTCATAGCTGGTGTCTTCCACCCATTGATAAACCGGTAAGTAGTAGTCTGAGAAACCTTTTACTCGAAACGTCATGGTAATATAGCATGGTATATTATAAAACAGTTTGTTGATAAATTTGTGGGGCACTTTAGATAGCGTGTCGAAAAACACGGAACGCCACTAAAAGACGCGCGACATCGTCCCAGGCGGTGTCTGTGTCTCCGGCTCCATCGGTCGCTCCGTCGATAAAGATTATTACGGAGCCTATAAAGAATGCCACGGCAAGTCGATGCACGCGAAAAAAAAGCTTCCCCGCAGCCTTAATTATTATGCACGAATAGAAGAAAAAACGTTTAAATTTGCGCACATGTTCCCATCCATCGAGCCATACATACGGAGAGAGTGCATGCAGATCCGAAGATGAACACGAAGAAGAAGGCATTTAAACAAGGGTTCTAAAAATACCCGGCAGCACAGTATACAACACACATATGCCAGATGATGAAAAGTGTCTTATTCTTATTCTTGTTTAATAGTGCGCACATAGAAGCCGCTAATTAATATTTGCGCAGCTAAACAAACACGCGTTATCAAAATTTGCTCTTTATGAGCCATTAGGTCATTCGCGCTAAATGTGTGTGTTTAACGCATAACATCTATGAGATGTTAGAGATGATGGTGCATATACCCGAGGCCTCTGAAGTATATCATTAAAAAAAAGAGCGTGGGCCCGGTTTTCTTGGAAGTCACTCTGGAATCCAGAGTGGGACGACCGACGTTTGATGAGCCGAACGAGTGCCTCTACTGTCTTTTCTTCTTCTTCTTCTTCTTCATCTTCTTCTTCGTAGTAATTCACGGACGCATTCCGGAACAATTCTTAATTTATCCGCGACGTTATTTGCACCCGGAAACTAGGAAGGACATGTATTTAACGGGACGAATTTCGGAGGCGGTTCAAAGGTGTTGGTTGCTTGCTGCGTTTGTATTGTGCGAGATGCAAATAGCCTCTTTTTCCGTTCGGTATGCACGCGCCAGATGAGCTTAGCTTAGAGTTTACATAACATCGCCTGTCGTATAATCCGCAGGACGGCCGGTTACTTAAACTATATAGATAAATAATTAAAAGTTCAGTTTTACGATTGTTTGTTGATAGCTAGCAGTTGGATTGCGTAATGGAATTGGTTTGGTATAGTACGTGCATGCAGCATACAGATAGCATGCCTCGGGCTAGTTAATTGATAGTATACTAACCTCGTCGGCAAAGACGACTCCAGTGGTACGGATTGCAGCAGATGTAGACGGGGTCGGAGGCAGATCTGCAGACCGGCATGCGACGTAACTCGGACCCATGCCGGAGATCTGGCCATCTCCACGTCTGGCAACACAGCACGTGCGGATTAAAGTCGCGCGACAAAAGCACACAATTAGAGATGTTCTGTCCGCTCGTCTCGACGGCGGTCAGCAACATCTCCAGCTGGTTGTCCTGCAGTTTCTTGAGCATATCGCGCAGCGGCTCGTCGTCCGCGCCCCGTCGCGGCTCATGGTGATGATGACCGGCACCACGTCTCTTGCGCGCCTTCACCAGCAGCTGTCTAATCAGATTGGTCCGTTTGCTCCGAAACATGAACATGAAACAGTCTTTGTTTTGTGGGGCGCCGGACCAGCATTTGGGTGCCACTGCTGCCGAGGATGCACACACGAGAAATCACTAATCTTTCTTCTTCTTCTACTTCTTCTGCGGCTGCTGGTGGCACACACACGCAGCGGCCTCCTTACTTTTCCCCACACACACACAAAACAATCGGAGGAACTTGTGTCACGCGGCACCAGCTTTTGAAGCCGACCGCCTTCGCACACAAACACTTGTTGTAGAATCAACCACCATCGTTCACACTACTGTTCTCAACAGTAACCACGCTTCTTTCATGTAATATTATACGATTTATATCGGTGGGTACACTTGTCTCGATCCTCTCTCTAATTGCGACACTTATTAAAACTACCGTGAGGTAACAATGAGGCAACGTGCGGCCCGAAATTTAGCTCGTTCGATCATTCGCAGTTGTTTAAACTAACAACAAGGGAGTAATTCGTATACACGTGTATGTCGACGAACAAATATTGGAAACCAAAAAAGGTACTGTTAAAATTAAGTGACGGGACTAAGAGAAACGAACACAGCAAAGGGTCTGTCTGTCCAGCACGACATTCAACGTTCGACTGAGTGCGCGACCGCTCGTTCGCCACGACGCGCGTTCGTAGCGTGTGTACCGGTCTAGATAGACGCCGCGTGGTGGGGAATTGGTGGCGCCGTCTTGGCGCCAGGCCCGGACTACAAACCGCAACCAACAACCATTTCTAACTTTGCGTTTATCATACTTAAGATAATGCATTTAATAACAAGTTTATTGCGAATGAAAAACCGACGACAAACAGCGACGCACTTTCCATCCTGCAAAACGCCTGCTGGAAAACCTGGTCACTTTTCTTCAGAATATTCCATGAAATAAATGAAATTAAAGGCAACTTGCTCAAAGTTAAATGCAGAGAGAGAGTATCATTGCCCAAGGGGTGTATTATTAAAAAGTACTTAGCGCTACGTGCACCTTGACTTCGACAGCATGCACACCGGTAATTGGCATTTGTTGCGGTTCTTGCTCGGAATTTCGCAAGAGCGCACCGACGCGTTGTATTTCAATAAGGATTTTTTAGAAGTCCGAGCCTGTACTTGTGCCGGCGGCGGTCTAGACAAACTAGACACACTTCCCGGCGCTAAAGAAGGCTCCGATCGTCACATATTGTTGAGCTTTTAGTATAGAAAAGGGGCCGAAATGTGATATTGCGATTGTAATTATTATCATCGGCGAGAGGGTCCCAGTCACAATAAAAACAGGGACAAAAAATGAGTACACGGAACCCAACACCGTAATATTAGTAGGCGCCGGACGAACAATGCCTCCGAATGTGTGTTGCAAGTACGTTCACAATTTTCTAAAGGATTGACAATAGCCTAGAATGTAGCTGGTAACTGCTGATGCAAAATTTTGTTCACACGCTTCTTAAACCTTTAAATGAAACCCATTTGCAGCTGTTTTAACGGCTATACGTAAGGATATTTGTTTAAAAAAATATCCAGTATGTGACAAACGATACAAGGTAATTGAAAGAAAAAAATAAAAAGAGATGTTTCCGGCCGGGATCGAACCGGCGACCTTCCGCGTGTTAGGCGGATGTGATAACCACTACACCACGGAAACCAATTGCTGGAACATTTCTTGTAAACAAATATAAGTAACTTTAATTTATTACTACTATTTAAAATTAATTTTTAAAAATAAATGTCGATACATTCAACCAAAATGAAATTACCAAAGTATTTATATTTTAAATTAATAAATTAGTGTAAATTTAAAATGGTAATAAAAGTTAATTTTGTCGAATAATAATTGCAAATTCATTTCATTAAAGTTAGCTCTCTTGGTGTGCGATTAAGGGTAATTTAAAGCCGATACTAAATACATAGAGAGCCAATACGTAGGAATAATAAGGAATAATACGACGATAAAAGTGGAAAAGTCGCACCGACGGACCGCACTTGGTAGTTGTAGACGGCCGCCGATGATTATGATGATGGTGGTAGTGGATTGATGTTTACCTTCTTGTAGATGTAGTGGTGGCACAACGAGAAAAGGCAAAGAAAGCCCTGGCGTTTCGTTCTTCTTCCAAACATGTGATTATGTATCATTTGTCTGCGGCTCGATACACACAACATCCTGCACGAAACGCCGCCGCGCAAATGACAGGTTACTCTCTCGGAGATAATTCCATCTCATCTCTTCAGATTCTTCGCGTTTCACGTCTCATTGTCTCCGTAATAGCAATATACGCATAGCTTTTTATGTCTTTTCCACTTTTCCACCTAAGCCCTATACCACCTTACCTCTATGCTCTTATAAACTGTGTCACTATCATTTTTCCACCTGTGCATTCCGTATAGTTCTGCATTTCTTTCCTTCATGTCGCTTCTTCGGTATTTAATATGCTGCTGCTACTCCATTCTTAACTACTTTCAGACAGACGTAAATTATCGGTAATTTTACAGATCCTTATATGTATCTACATATATATGCAGTATAATGTGCTGATATAATTAAAAATGAATTTGTTGAAATGTTATTCGTGAGTGGTGTTGTTGTACGGTTTTTGCAAGTCCATTTGAATTTTTATGCGCTCACCGCCGTTCTTGCCAGAGCACTGCAAACTTATTAGAATCATCAACTTTTAAGATTTATATCGTTTCGTAGAAACACTACTGCTATGTATATTGTATGCCGGGGAGTGGAGACGTTTCATAAAAATGTAAATTAGTGGTTTTGGCAAGACGCCTGTAAATTAATTGCCCTAGTGACAATTTTCGTTAATGATTATTTTGTGCGCGACAAATGTAGTGAACGGTAGTAATTTTTGACAAAAGCTCTGTTGGTATGCTTGAAAATATTTCTTGATTTATACTGCTCATTTGTTTTTGATTTTTCTGTCCTTACTTTTTTTTCTGTATATTAACATTATTAACTTAGAAATAAACGCAATTTTGGAAATTTTTCTAATTTATTTAAACATAATTCTGATTTTATCAGAAAAAAAAAAACATATTTTAAATAAGAGTTTTTTATTATTACTTCCTATGTGCCAAATTATATCATATACATTTCTTTGAAAAAAATTTAATTAACGAAGATAAATAAACTTAACAGGTCTTTATAATTTCATCTTGAAAAATAATGCTGTCTAATATTTAAAAAGTGATTAGTTAAAAAAGAGTAAAAATCATAAAATCTAAATCTAAATATAAAAAAAACGAAATAAATCATTTAATGTGAGAAGAGACCGAAAAACCAAGAAACTGACTTGTGATCAGCGCAATGAAATTTTACATTTTTTGGATTTTTTGCTTTAGCTTAAAGTGAGGGAAAATTTTAGCCGCCGTACAATTAAGAAAGGCAATAAATACGTATTTTAACTAAATTTTGAACTTGTAAAATAGCAATGAAAAAATATTAAATTTGGAAGAACATTTTAAATATTGATAACTTTCATTAAAATTTATTGAATTAATATGTATTTGTAAATCTTAGTTTGGAACAGAGGCGGTATTATAAAAAAACTGATTTAAAGTTTAAGAATTTCATAAAATTTAGTGCAAAGTCGAATTCTATAATGTGGTAGGTACATAACTTCTTCATTATTTAAAAAAAGAACATATTTCTGATTTCATAAAAAAATTTTTTTTCATGAAATATTGATTTTTTTAAATACAGGGTGATTGTTTGCAATGGCCGACTACCCATATATGGAGAACTATCAATGTTATCGAATCCGCTTTTTTGGCTATCTTATTATCATCAAAATTCTAGTTCGCCTAAAATATTTTCAACTTCCGGTCACTTC
>JASKGO010004957.1:0-30665 GCA_030556065.1 Holobus sp. GC000080
ATTTATTAACAATTAGTGTTATTTAAAGAATATGTAAAGAAAATTAAAAAAATCAAAGTTTTATAGTGGTCAAGAGTCTTTAAATTTCGCGTTAATTGAAAATGAATTCGAAAAAAGAACTTTAATTTTATTTTCTTGGATAACTTTGGCAAAAGTTGGTAATGTTAAAAGAATATTTTAATAAACTTTAAGTTTTTAAACTTTAATAATAAATAATTAGTCTTTGAATTTCAAGTAAAGTAGAGATCTTTTAATGATTTTTTGTTTGTTTTTGTTCCAATCAACAACATCAGCAAACCTTCACAAAATTTTATGAAATATTAAAAGCAGCAATTTTATAAAGAAATTATTAAAAACTTTTTATAGTTAGTATTACAATTTTCTCCTAAATAAATCAATAATAATTAAAATTTAAAAAAAAAGTTACATTAAAAAACAAAATTCAACAGAATAACAAAAAACAAAAATGAAAACATCAGTGGTACTACCCTGATTCCCTTAGAATATTGATCGTTTCTATTTTATTTTATTTATTCTGTTCACGCATTTAGTGTTGCGGTTCACCCTCCGATAAACTTACTATACACTATAAGCTATATGCTATAATGTAATGCAATGTAAAGAGATCGATCGGCAATCCATAATTACAGGGAGCCGATTAATAATTGAAAAGTGCGCGAAAGGCGCTACTCCACTCGTAAATTAAACCTCTATGTCTCCCGCTGCTTCGGTATTTGTGTCTCCGCGTCTCTGTGTGCGAAGATTTAGGGGATGAATTGATGTATACACGTATCAAGGGTAGGAAATCTGCGCTGCGACCCTTCCGACTCCTTCAGTTCAGCTGATGTCGGGGGTGCCGTGCCGTGTGACTCACTAGAGATCATTTTATGCAAAAGGTTGTGACCGCATCGCATCAGGGGTGTCAGGGGTGGCTGCCGAAAATTGCAAGCTCCACGGCCAGCACATAGCACCCCTAATCCCATTTTTAAGGGATGAACTGCCTAGATTCTTATGCATTTTATTTCATTTCATTTCAGTTCTTATTTTTGTAATTTAATGTTTCTTTGTTTTTCTTTTTTTTTTAATTAAAGTTTAGATTGCTTAAAATTAATAAATTAAATAGGGGATGGTGTATTGTTTAGAAGAGTAGTTCGGCTTTAGTTGCGTTGCGTTGTATTGGACGGTTGGACGGTTGATTGAGAACCGAGGGTGGCAAACTGGCAAACTGGCAAATGAGGACAGGTGTGTCCTGGAGCTATATTTAGTAAATGGGTCTTCAAGGGAAAGAGGGTGTAAAATTATCTATAAACTTTTTTCACTTTTTTCCATTTTTTTTTTCTAAAGCAATACATATATTTTATTCTCAATTATATTATAATTTTTTAGGTTTTTTATTAATTAATTAATTAAACAATAAATTAATTGTTTTTTATGCTTAATAATTTCTTTTTCCTTAATAATAGTTTAAAAGTTAAACCAAAAAAAACATTAAATGATTTCTACTTTACTTGAAAGTCAAAGAATAATTATTTATTATTAAGTTGAAAAATTTAAAGTTTCTTTAAATATTCTATTAAAATTACCATTTGTTAATGTATATGTAAAAGTTTATAAAAATTAGTTAACTTTTGCCAAAGTTAATTTTCAAAATATGCTAAAAATCGTTTGTTTAAATTGTTTAAATGTTTGTGTAAATTTAAAAACTGAAAGAAATTAATGGATTTGAAAATTAGGTCCTTATTATTCATTTTTAAACTTGAAAATTTTAAAGTTTCATTCAATATACTTTTAATAACACTAATTATTAATTTATATGTGAAACTTTATAGAAGATTGTTAAGTTTTACTAAAGTTATGCCACAAAATAGATAAGAAAACATTTAAAAACAAAAAATTCGATTGATTTGAACTTTAAAGACGATTAATTTCATTTAATGTCAAAAATTTTAAAGTTTTCTTAAATAGTATTTAAATAACATTAACTGTAAATATATCGGCAAAAGTTTATAAAAGTGAGTTAACTTTTGCCAAAGTTATGCCACAAAATAGAAAAAACAAACATTTAAAAACAAAAAATTCGATTGATTTGAACTTTAATGACAGATTATTAACATTTAAACTCAAAAATTTTAAAGTTTCTTTAAATATTATTTAAATAACGTTAATTGTTAATTTATAAAAAAAAGTTAATAAAAATATGTTGACTTTTACTAAAGTTATGCGACATAATATAAATGAAAATTATTTTCAAGCAAAAAATCAATTGATTAGAAATTAAAACTTTAAAGACTGATAATTCACTTTTAAACAATTAAGTTTTATACTTTCTTATTATTTACATTAAATAACATTAATTGTTAGTTTATTTGCTAAAGTTTATAAAAGTTTGATAATTTTTGCCCAAAGTTATGCCGCAAAATAAAAAATTTAATAAAAAACAAAAAATCGTTTGATTTGAACTTTGAAGCCTGGTAATTAACATTATAACCCAAAAATTTTAAAGTTTCTTTAAATATTATTTAAATTGTTAAATTGTTATTTAAATTGTTAATATATAGGCAAAAGTTTATAAAAGTTAGCTTACTTTTACAAAAGTTAAGCAACAAAATAATTATAAAATTAAATTACTTTCAAGCAAAAAATCAATTGATTAGAAATTTGAATTTTAACAACTGATTATTCACTTTTAAACAATTAAATTTTACATTTCCTTTTTATTTACTTCAAATAACATTAATTGCAAGTTTATCAGTAAAAGTTTATAAAAGTTTGATAACTTTTGCCTAAATTTTACAACAAAATACAATAAAAATATATTTTATGAGAAAAAAATAGTTTGATTTGAACTTTGAAGACAGATAATTCACTTTTAAACTTTAAAATTTTTAAATTCTATTCAATATACGATAAATAACTATAATTGTTAATTTATATGCAAAAGTTTATAAAAGTTTGTTAACTTTTACAAAAGTTATGCGTCAAAATAAAAAAATAATAATTTAAAACTGAAAATTTTAAAATCACTTTATCATTAGATAATAACTTATCTCATTTCTTTTATCATCAACCTTTAAAAATATTGTTACATAAAGTAATAGAAAGAATACAATAATGATATAAAACAATAATCAATAAAAACTTATCTCAATTGCCATTAAAAAGAAAAAAAAAATGATTAAAAAACTGACGTAAAGTGCTTTTTAATTTTTATCTCAACAAACATTTTAAAATTAGAACAAACAATAAAAATAAGTACAAAACTTAAAAAGTAAAACAAAAAAGAATTTAAAAAATCAAATTAAAATAACAAAAAGGAAATGAAATAAAACAAAAAAGAAATGCTATAAAGAAAAAACTTGGTAAACTTTATAAAGAAGAATCAAGTAAAACAAAGATAAAAATAAAAGCGAAAAAGAAATATAAAGAGAAGAAAATAGTTGAGAATTACCAGATAAGATGCATGGTGAAGAGGAACAATCCGGGGACCACTAAATCGTCCGAGCCCACGCTCCATCTCCGATTGAAGATGACAATCCCGGGCATCCCAACAACCGAAGCAGCAGCAACAGCTGATAACAACACCACCCACGCCACGCACTCACAGCAGCAGCAGCAGCCTCTTCAAGTCACTCTTCGCCGTCACAAGTTCACAGCAGTCCGAAAAGTTTAAGCAATCGATTCTTCCTCGTCTCTTCTCATGCATTTTCCTTCGAATCCGATAATCGCAACTTCCGTAACTTATTATTATTCGCGTTGTTTTTATTGCGCAAGCAGATCATTCCTGTCAACAAAGAAATTCCAAACTGATTCATTCCCATGCATTTATTTACTATTATATTAACTAATCACTTTTTCCGATAAGATATAAATATCCATGTAGTATATAAATTAAATGTTCAGCAAACAGTAAATAAATCAGTCTGAGAGACCAAACGCACTGATTGCTTGATTATAAATGAATGCATTGCTTCGTGCAATATTTCAATTGTTTTTTCTTTTTCATGATTATTATTTTGTTGTTTTGCGTCATTTGAATGGCAATTTGGAAAAATTCTGTTTGTTTCTGGTAATTTAATTAATTGAGCAAAAGTGCATCAATTTCGCTTTTATTTATTATTTACGCAAAAGTCCTTTGCGGCAATACTATTTGCTTGCGCATTATTTTATTGCTTCACATGTTTTCCAATTTTCGAAATTTCATTAAAAAAAATTGTGCAAAATTTTAAAATTCATGTCCTTGTAGAATAAACAATAGCGAATACAATAAAACCAATAAGACCGGAACTAAATTACCAAGCGAAGAAAAAATACAAAAAGCAAATTCACCGCTCAGTTTTCGAACTGTAAGGACAGCGAAAGCAATAAATTTAATGAATTAATTTAATTAATGCACAGCTTATATTGACTTACATAACGAATCCTTTTTTAAACAATAATAATGAATAATTTATGAACAAATGACACCGAATGCCGTTGAAATATCGACAGTAATTTGCAATGTAAGTTTCGTTTTTACATTTTACACTGTTCACACTGTTTGCTGATGTTAAAAAATAGGTAAAAACTGGAAAGTTATGAAAATTACTACAGAATTAATAACTGCACCTGTTTATTTGGTTTTCCTTTAAGTGACCATGGTAAGAAGCGTCGCAAGGGAGCACTTTGCACCGCTTTGTTTTCACTTTTTTTTTATTTTTTCTGATTTGTTTTTTTTTTTTTTAATTTAATTTAAACTGTGAGTTTTCGCTGCTTGTTTGTAACGACGCCGTGTTGACGACGACGACGACGGATGGAGAATTGTTCAGCGCTTCAGTTTCAGCACTGGTGGTGAATATCGGAATAGTGGTACGGTGGTACTGTACGGTGAAAAGGACGCCGGGACGTCGGCCGTCGATAATACGCGCCGCGTTTTGAGCTGGCGCTCTGCGCGCTTTTCAGCGGGCGTCGCGACGCTGCGCCTGTGCTTGCGCAACTTCTTTGTCTTGCTTCAGTATACAATATATATATATATATATATTCAGTATATGTTTGTCGGTAGCTATTTTTATTGAGGTTTCTTTCTTATGAACGGTGAACTTAGCTTTTGAATTTACCGCGCTTTGCAATGATTTTGTTTAATTTGAATTTTAAAGGTTTATTATTCGGTTTTATTCAGTAAATTTTTATTGTTTTCATTAATGAACTTTTAATAGCACTAATTGTCAATTTAAATGTAAAAGTTTGTGAAAGTTTGACAACTTTTGTCAAAGTCATTCTAGAAAATATAATTAAAGGAATTTTTTCGAAAGCATTTTTTGTTAATGTGAAATTTATAGGCCCTTGATCACTATGAAACTTTAAAAATTTTAATTTACTTTATATATTTTTAAAATAACACTAATTGTTAATAAATGTGCAAAAGTTTGTAAAAGTTTGTTAACTTTTGACAAAGTTATTAAAGAAAATATTTTAAAAGTACTTTTTTCGAAATCATTTTTGATTAAAGCGAAATTTAAAGACTCTTGACCACTATTAAATTTTATTTATTTTTTTATTTCTTTACATATTCTTTAAATAACACTAATTGTTAACTTGTATGCAAAAGTTGGTGAAAGTTTGTTAACTTTTGCCAAAGTTATAGAAGAAAAGAAAATTAAAGTACTTTTTTCGAAATCATTTTCGATTAAAGCGAAATTTAAAGAGTCTTGACCACTATTAAACTTTGATTTTTTTAAATTTCATTACATAAACTTTTAATAACACTAATTGTTAATAAATATGCAAAAGTTTATAAAAGTTTGTTAACTTTTGCCAAAGTTATACAAGAAAATAAAATGAAAGTACTTTTTTTGAAGTCATTTTCAATTGACGCGAAATTTAAAGCCTTCTGACCACTATGAAACTTTAATTTTTTTTATTTTCTTTACATATTCTTAAAATAACACTTATTATTAATTAATATGCAAAAGTTTATGCTAAAGTTATGTAACAAAATATACACACAAAAAAAAACAATTAAAATTTAAAAGGAAAATCTGAAATTTAAAATAGTTAAACGAACAGTTAAAATAAAACAAAAAAACCATTTAGAGGAAGAAAAAATAAGAGTATTTGTTTATTGTACGATTATCGATGGGGAAAAGCGTTATATCACAAACGATGCCATATTAGAAATGAACAATAATTTTGTCGTTCTGCTCTAAAAAATTCGACTAAAAAAAAAATTCAAAAAAAAATTATCTAGATCTTGCTTTTGGAATGATCTGTACATGTATTGCGGTTCTACAGAGCGGAGGATGCTAGAATCAGGCCTTGGGGGTGGCCGAAGCCTCTTCGGGCACGGGGGCCACGGTCGGGATTTCCGGATACTCTAAGACGGCTCCTTCTTCGCACTTGAACTTGGGACAGCAGCCGGGGAATGGGGCCGTTTTGTTCGTCTTCTCTTCGTCCAGCTTGCACTTGGGGTTAGCCAACGGCAACGGGCCGCAGTCCTCTACCAGCTCCAGCAGACGGGGCGGCTTGTCTTCGGAGAGGACGCAAGTGGAGCGGCCGCAGAACGGAGTCAGTTCCCAGGTCTTGCCCGGCTCGACGGTGGCGCACTTCGTGCTAGCGAAACACATGCCGGGAAAATCTATAAAAAAAAATCATTTTTATACATTTCATTTGGAAATTTATTAATTAATTGGTTTTAGTTTTCAATTTATTAAAAATTTATTTAAAAAAATAATATTTTGCATTTTATTTTAATTTTTTCATATCTTTTTTTTTTCTGTGGAAAACTACGAAAAGTCTTTGCAAATTATAAAAACAATTAACAAGTTGCTTTTTAAGTGTTATTCATTGCAAAATAATAAAAAAAAACTTGGAGTTTTGGTTCGAAGAAAAAAATGACTGATGGTTTGTTTGCTACAAAATTTAGCGGTTCTAGAAATTTTCTGTGAAATGAACTGTACATTCATATTTAATTTAGAGATTAGAATAATTTGTTTATTTCTTCCTTCATATTTGGTATAAAAATATTATTATGTATGTGAAAATTTAACTGGGAAAAATGAAGAGAAATTTACTTTAAGTCAATTCAAACTTTAAAGAGCCGATATTTTTATTTTTCAAGCTCTTCTTTTATTTAAAATTTAAATAATCAAATAATATAATTATTAAGTAACATTCTTGGAAAAGTTTATAAAAGTTGGCTAACTTTTGTCAAAGTTATTCATGAAAATAAAATAAAAGTTCTTTTTTCGAAATCATTTTTCATTAATGCGAAATTTAAAGACTCTTGACCACTATTAAACTTAATTTTTTTTAATTTTCTATACGTATTCTTTAAATAACACTAATTGTTAATAAATATATAAAAGTTAATAAAAGTTTATTAACCTTTGCCAAAGTTATACAAGAAAATAAAATAAAAGTCCTTTTTTCGAAGTCATTTTCAATTAATGCGAAATTTAAAGACTCTTGACCACTATTAAACTTTGATTTTTTTTATTTTCTTTACATATTCTTTAAATAATACTAATTGTAAAGTTATATGCAAAAGTTTATGAAAGTTTGTTAACTTTTGCCAAAGTTATAGAAGAAAATAAAATAAAAGTACTTTTTTCGAAATCATTTTCAATTAATGCGAAATTAAAAGACTCTTGACCACTATAAAACTTCTTTTTTTTTTTTAATTTCTTTACATATACTTCAAACAACACTAATTGTTAAATTATATACAAAAGTTTAAAAAAGTTGGTTAACTTTTGACAAAGTTATAATCCAAATATCAAAACGCAAAAATAAATGAAATCAAATCATTTTAACACCAAAAAACAAATAAAAAAATCACTTTAACAAACATAAAACAATAAAATAGACTTAAATAACAAACTAGAAAACAGAAGTCTTAAAAATTATGAAACCCAAGAGAGCAAAACAAACACAAATACTAAAAAATAAAAAAAAAATCGCAAAGTTTAACGATCGTTAAACGACAGAGAGAAGGAAAGACAGATAGAGAGCGCGCAATTTGGGTCAATGAAATAATTGCCTTTTCGAAAAAATAAAAACACGAGTAAAATAACGACTGGCAAATACACCGGTCGCCGTTACAAAACCGATTTGTTCTCTCGGACAAAGGAAACAAAAGAGCGCTAATGACATACAACGCTCTCCGGAGTGCACCATCGCCGCTGGTTTCGTCCTGTCCCTGCCGCTGCCGCTTTGCTTGTCCATGTCCATGTCCATTAAAAAGCGTTTTTATTGTCCGCACATTCTTTGCGCAATTAATTAATAAAACCTTAACGTTGCAACAAGCAACACACACATTTCCTGTTTCTGTTTTGTTTTTTTCTCTCAGCCGTAATGCAATGTTTAGTATTAGCATTATTGCATTTTGCCGTAATTCCCAATTGGCGATTGCGAACGTACTTGAGAAATAAGCGGGCAAGCAGTGGACGGACGGCAAGCCGTGTGCAATGGAATTGCTCGCAATTGCTTTTTAAACGGCGCGACAAAGGACAAATAAGAAAGCGCTTCCTTTAACACGCTCGTCACTTACGTAAACACCTGGAAAGTTTTCGAGTTTTTTTTTTTTTTTGGTTTTCGAACAAATCAATTAAGTAATTAAGAAGCAGCAGCAGAAGCCGACGAACGAAGAAGTGGATTTAATTACTTTCACAGCGCAAAAAACAGCGGCAAAAAATGAAATTATTTTTGGGGAACTGGTCTAACGGGTCGCTCGGAAATCGCTTTTGAAAGTTGTGACCTACTTTTTACAATATTTTTTTTTATTCAATAATAATTATTTTTTAATTTAATTTGCTAAAAACCACACCCTTTTGTAATTTTTTTATTGTTGTTATTTAGTTATTTTTGTTTTTATAGTAATAAAAAGAAAGAAAAATAACAGAAAACTTAAAAATTAAGAATTAGTTACCTCTGAGGACATCGGCCGGTATAAGTCTCTTGTACGTCTTCATCTCTTCTTTGGCCTCGTCGGCAGCCGCGGCGGCGGCGAAAAGGCAAAACGCAACCAGAGCCACTTGGAACGGTTTCATTTTTTCTGTTTTTTTAATTTTGTTCTTGTCGCTGTTGCTGTTGTTGATTGTTTTAAACTGACTGAACGGACTTCCTAAACCGGATGGCATTTATAGTTGGCTCCGGCGTGGCTCCTCTCCTGTTCTTCGCTCCTTTTTAGTAGGAGAGCCGCTCGACGGCGCACTTATTTCAAATAAATAAAACATTAATTTTGCCCACACGACACCACTAGTAGACCAACAACCATTACGCTCTTTTGTTTCGTTTTCGTTTCCTTTTCTGCTTTTTAAAATGGTTTGCTAGAGTTTTCTGAATGTCTTGAAACGTCTTGAAGGCTTGAAGATTTTCTATGGCGAAATGAATTATGGTTGTCATAGGTTGTTGCAACGAGTGAAATTTCTTCCTCTTGCTTCGTCGTCTTCTTGGGTTATTATTCTTTTTGCAGTTTCGTTTGGCTTCCGCGAATTGTCATTAATGAGGCAATTAAGTAATAACGATGGCAAGAAGAAAGTTTTCTATTTAAATTTGATGAATATGTTTTGGATTTATAAGTTTTTGTTTTTGAAAATTACTTTACTTGCCGCTAAGTTTTTACTTTAATTGAATTTTAACTTAATATTGTTACTTTTATTTATTGGTTGAGTACTTTAAAAAATGTTTGTTTTTCGTTATAAATACATTTTGCTTGGTTTGATATTTAAAGAGTCTTGACTCACTTTAGAACTTAATATTTTTGAATTTTCTTTAAATATTCAGTAAACAATACTAATTTTTAATATATGTGCAAAAGTTTATAAAAGTTTGTCAACTTTTGCCAAAGTTATACAAGAAAATAAAATAAAAGCAGTTTTTTTAAATCATTTTCAATTGAAGCGAAATTTAAAGACTCTTGACCACTATAAAACTTTGATTTTTTTTATTTTCTTTACATATTCTTTAAATTTCATTATTTGTTAATAAATATGCGAAAGTTTATAAAAGTTTGTCAACTTTTACAAAAGTTATGATCCAATAAACAATTTAATTTACCTTCAAAAATCTTCTAAAAAACAAAATCAACGTTTGCTAACTAGATACAACTTTACAATTTATAATTTTAAATTTAGTTAAAGATTCAGAAATCTAAACAAATTAATAACAAATTTATAAAACTTTTAAATAAATTTCTTAACTTTTATCAAAGTTATGACAAAAGAATGAAATTAATATTATAAAAAAAAACAATAAAAATTTGCTTCAAAATTATCCCTTATTAATCCAACTACTTAAAAGTTTTAAAACTACTCTGAAATTTGAAAAAAAAAAATCAAATTTGTTTTAAATTCTAGAAAGTACAAACAATTAAAAATTACGTTTCATAGGAAATATAAAAATAAAGTTATTAAAAACGAAATAAACAAACTACAAAGTGCATTACTTCACTTTACAACTTTTAAAGTTTCTTGCGCTTTCCCAAACATGCGATGAAACGCACAGCACACAAGTAAAGAACAAGTAAAAACTAAAAAGTGAAACCATCCAATGTTTCACTAATTAAACTCATAGTAAAAAATATATGATTAATTAAGCACCGAATTACAAATTACATTTCATATTATTACCATTATTATTATTATTGTATTAAAGTATTACAAGTCTATGCTGAAACAGCCGCATAATTTTCTGAATTAACTGGGTGAAAATTAATCGAATTGCAACAATTATAAAATCCGTTTCGCAACGCGCAACAACCAATATAAACTGATTATAATTGCATGCATTCAAAGAGCGATTTCATTGCTCTTATGACATTGAATTTCTTGCTGCACTTTGCTGTAAGCTGCTGCATTGAATTCGCAATTTACAACAAAACTAATTATTCATCCAAGCAACATTTTACAAATCGCATTTATTATTGCTATTAGTCATTTATTAATTACTATTTAAATATTTGCAATAAAAAAATAGTAGCAAATTAATTATAATTTATTAAATAATTCGATCGAACCGAGACACAGAATTACGGAGACAAATACAGAGAAGCAGTTAAAAAGAGCATTCGAAATGTGAAAAATAGTTTGCGAAATTATGCAAGAGAGCAGTGCATTTTCCATTACTGTAGAATAACCAGTTATACGAACAGAATTACGCAACAAAAGTGTATCTCTTTTATTAAAAAAAAATCGGCTTCTTCTTTTCGTGAACAAAAACAAAATACAAAAATAAAAAGTGAAAAACAAGCGAAACAAAACAAAAAATACAGCAGAATTATACTTTATTACGTACTACATGTGACAAGAAGTTTTTTTTTTCTTTAAATTTTTAAGTACAAGTGGAATCACGCTTTCTACTTTTTTGCTTTTTAAAGTCAGCTAGACGAATGCCAAATTATTCGTTACTCAAACAGCAGCAACAGCAAACTAAATTGCTGTTCTCTTGCTGTTCCGTTGAAGGAAGTTTCAAGAAGGTTGTCAAAGCACAAGCAGCCATTAAAACAAAAGTGTCGCAATTGTTAATGACTATGTACTTTTGTTTTTGCGTTTTTTTTTCCTGCGCGCGAAAAAAGTATGTTAAATTTTAATTCGCGTTTCAAGGGGATATCATTTTGTTCTCTTCGCACAGATTTATTGTATATTGTCCAGCAAGAGTGAAGAGAGAAGCAGGCGGAGAGAGAAAAGAGAGCAATTAAGCAAAAAGCAAAACGAATTTGGAGCATTCCAAGGATTTTTACTTTCGCACAACTAACTGACTGACTGACTGACAAAACAAGCTACAAGCTACACGTTTATTTATTATGTTGTTGAGGAATATTGTTAATGGCAAAGCAGACAAGATTTGTTTGCTCTTCGTGGTTTCGTTTATCGCCTCGCTCTGCGATGGGGAATTACCAGAAGTGCAAAATGTTTCCTTTCAAGGCTTGCATTTTAATTGTTTGTTTATCGGAACATAACTTTGGTAAAAGTTGGCAAACATTTGCTAAAGTTTTATTAATTTATTGCTTAGTTGACAAATTTTCGAAATCTATAAGTAAATTAAAGTTATTTTAGTTTTAAACATTGTTTGAAGGGTTCAAACTTTGATTTTTTATTTATTTTTAGAAGGGAAAAAAGTAATTTGTTTATTGCATCATAACTTTTGAAAAAGTTTATAAACTTTTAAAAAAATTTATAAATATTTTACTAATTAAATTTGTATTTATAATTTATAAATATGATGATTTAATTATTACTTAAAAATATTTTCTAAGGCTTCAAAATTTGATTTTTTTTTTAAGAATTAATTAATTTATATAAAAAATGTTAATGGGTCATATCTTTGATAAAAGTTAAAAAACTTTTTTTAAAGTTTTTTATATATAATTATAATTAGTTTGATTTTCAAAATCTTTAAACAATTTGCTAAAATCAATTTTAATACAATTTTTAAAAGCTGTTGAATCGCTTCAAAATTTGCATTTTCGAAAATCGAATTAAAATTACACAAAAATTGTTTATTGCTTCATAACTTTTGTAAAAGTTAACAAACTTTATTAAAAGTTTTTTTTAATATATTACTCATTAGTCTAATTATTGAAATATTAAATTCAAAACCTTATTTTGTAATCTAAAATTTTGTTCAAAGGCTTTAAACTTTTGATTTTCAGAATGAAAATTAGAATTATATAGAAATTATTTATTGCGCCATAACTTTAATGAAAGTTTACAAACTTTTGCTAAAGTTTTGTAAATATATTAATAATTAAATGTATCTTCTAAATCAATACACAAATTATAATTTTTTAACATTTAAATTATTGTTTCAAACCTCAAAACATTGAATTTTTTTCTAAAAAAATTGAAAAGTAATTAAAAATTGCGGAGTTCATCATAACTTTTGTTAAAATTAATAAACTTTTGAACTAATTTTATGAATAAATAACTCAAAAGTCAAGTTAATGAAATATTAAAATTAAAATGTTTTTTTGGTAATCTAAAATGATGTTTAAAGGCATCAAACTTGGAATTTTTGGAAAAAGAATTAAAATTTCTTAAAAACTAGTTTATTGCATCTTAACTTTAATTTAAGTGTTCAAACTATTGTTAAAGTTTTTAAATATATTACTATTTAACTAAATTTTTGAATTTGATAAATAAGTAATTATTTTTTCAATTTTAAAATTTCTAAATCTTGTTTCAAACCTCAAAATTTAGAATTTTCCAAAAGAAATTGAAAAATAATTAAAATTGCTGATTTGATCATAACTTTTGTAAAAGTTAACAAACTTTTGCAAGAGTTTTAAAAATAAACTAATAATTAGTCCTATTTTTAAAGTCTATTAAGAAATTTAAATTTATTTAAATTTTAAACTGTTGTTTCAAGCCTACAAATGATTTAATATTCGTTTTTTTTTAACGTTAATTTAAGAATAAAAAACTTTTTTATTTTATAAAAGCTTTGGTAAAAATTAACAATAAATTAAATAATTATTCGAATGCATCAGTTTCCATTTATTTTCATTAGTTTTTAAGTTATTTTTTCTTTTCATTTTGCTGAAAATTAAAAAAAAAACAATTTCTAATAAATAAAAACAAAAAATAGACAAGCAAGAATATTCTTTATTGATATAATAATATTAATAATATCTGTTTAAGAGTATGTAAAATTTAAAATAAAAAATATCACAGAACAATTAGTACGAAAAACTTAACAGTTATCTATAAAACATTAAAAGAAACCTCCGGCAGAGGTCCAAAATGCGCCTTTTAAATCTTCAAAAACGACTTCTAAAAACCACCGTCTTTTCCATATCAACAAAACAACTTAACAACCCCAACTGAAAGCAAAGCCTAAGAGTTCCCATTGGAATGCGACGCAGATTTGGGCAGCACTTTCAAAGAGCCGCGTCCATACTTGTGGCCCCGCATAAACCCAACGGCTCCGCCGTTGAAAGTCTCCACCAAGTTCTTAACAAGCGAACTGCCCCTTTGCTTAGCCTCCGGCTGTAACGCACCACCGTCGCCAGCAAAACCCTTCCGCTGCAGAACGGGCGTGAAAGCATTGCGATAGTTCTTCGCCGGCGGCGCTTTGGACACATCGAACATCCGCGGCGACTTCTTCAACCGGAACTCCTCCTGGCATCCTTTATTGTTAATATCATTCTGCACGAAGACGTTGCCTTTGAAAACGGACGCCTTGGCGATCTTTCTCTTGGCAGCATTAGCGTCGGCATCGCCGATCGCTTCGGCGTCATCGTTTAATTTGTTGCGCGTAAAGTGCTTCGGTACTTTGCGCAGCAAAGCCCTCTGTTCTTTCAAATTACCATTATTGTTGTTATTGTTATTCTTGGGTTTTTCTCCAGCGGCTTTACCATCCACCGGTTTCTTATCGGTTGCGGGTTTCTTGCAAGCTGTGAAAAAGTCCAAATCGTTTTTGAGAAAGTCCAAATTTTCATAATTCGGAAACTCCGTTTTGCTGCCGCCGAAATCTTCGCAGCTCTTCGCAATTAACGAAAGTCGATCCGTTGCGCTGGGTACCGTGCGTCGAACGCTGCAGTTCTCCACGCTTTTGCTCAACTTGCCGATGCTTCCGGCCGCCATACGACGCGCGCCCTTTTTGCGCGGCTGCTGCAGTTGCAGTTGCAGTTGCTGTTCCGACCGCAAAATACTGTCGCTGCTGCAACTCTTCGAAATGTTCTCCAGTTTTTTTCCTTCGCGAATTGGTTCCAGCGTTGGGCTGCGTGCACTGCCACCGACAGTTGCGCATTCCACCAAAGGCGGCGTGTTGCTGCCGGACGACGAAGAAGGACTCAGGCCGCGGTAGTGCGAAATGTCGAAGAGCAAATCGAAAGGGAGCGGCGTGCCGACCGACAAATGCATCGACAGCGACTCGAGCCACACTTCGATCACGTCGAATGAGGGACGCCGATCGGCATTCAGGTCGGTGCAGAGGAAGGCCACTTCGAAGAACGGTTCCGGACAAGTGTCGCAGAATTTCTCCCTGAAGGCGCACTGGTTCAGACCGAAATCGTTGGAGCGAGGCAAAAAGTCCGGATCTGCTTGCACCCTTCCTATTATCTGCAACAAAAACAAGAACAAAGTTTAAATCTAATAAGACAAATTACAAAAACTAAATAAATTAAATAACAAACAAACAAAAAACAAATAAAACAGCAAAATAAATTAATTAAAACAGCATAAAAAAAATGGCAAAAGGTACAAACCTCACAAAGGACAATGCCAAAGCTGAAAATATCGACTTTTTCATCGTATTTGTTGCCTTTCATCATTTCCGGAGCCATCCAGTACGGATTGCCAACCACAGTGTACCGTTTTTTGCGCTCCTGGCGACTCCGGTTGTTCACACTGGTGCACTTTTGTCGTACGCCACTGCTGCCGGTGCTTTGCGACACGATTCTGGCCAAGCCGAAATCAGCAACTATAACAGTCTTATCCTGCAAACAAATTTAAAATTAGTTTTATTTTAGTTTTTAAATATTGTTTGACGGCTTAAAACTTTGAAAAAGGTTAAAAATTAATAGAAATTGTTAATCGGATCATAACTTTTGTAAAAGTTAATAAAATTTACTAAAAGTTTTATAAATATCCAACTAATTACTCGAATTTCGAAACCAAAAACCAAATAAAGTCAATTTAAATTTAAAAATATGGTTTGAAGGCTGCCATTACCATTAAATCGAAAATTTCGTCAGATCCAAGAATTAAATTTACAATTAAAAAAACAAATTTCTCGCCTTGATTTAAATCTAATCAGATTAAAGATTAAACTATAGATTAGACTCTAAAATCTGAAGAGAAAAATAAAAAAAAGTACAAACCTCTCGAACGAGGCAATTATGCGAGTTCAGGTCGCGATGAATAATATTGCGGGAATGCAAATAGGCCATGCCGGCAGCGATGTCTTTAGCAAAAGAAACTCGCTGCTCCCAAGGCAGCTGTTGCGTCGCATCCTGTAGGATTTCCGTCAGAGTACCGCCGGCAATGTACTCGGTAACCAAATGCAACTTGCGCTCCTTATACAGCACGCCGATAAAGCGCAGCACATTATTGTGATGCAAACTGCGCAAAACGGCGACCTCCTTTAAAAAGTTCTTCTGCGCCTCTTCGTCGACACGGTACAACTCCTTCAGCACCATCACCTCGTCCGTTTCCTTGGCAGTCACTTTAAAAACCTGTCCGAAGAATCCTTGTCCCAAAAGCTCGCCCTTCACAAGATCGCAAGCCCTAAAGACTCGTTGCTGAGGACGCGCCTCCAGAAACGAATAAGCTCGCGACAATTCATTCGGTCTTCTGTTGTTAGGACTCCTGCAAATTTATTTTTCACTATTTTATTTGTTTTTTGTTTTTAATGAAGAAAAACAAAGAGGAGAATTGAAAAAACTTACTCATCTAAAAGTCGGCTCATGGAAGAACTTCGTTCTTTATCCAAAGAAGGTTTCGATTGCAACTTGGAGCGCAAGTTTCTTGAGTGGCGCGTATTGCAGTCATGTCTTTTAAAAAGCCGCTCCGATCGTTCGGAACGCTCCTTGCAAGTCTTCGCCGCTTCCAAATTCAAGGTTTCCGGAATCTTGGCAGGAGCTATACAGCTTTCGCTGGTTGTTGTAATGATTTTAAACTGGTGGCATTCATCTGGAGTGCTCGGAGGCGGCTTCAAACGCGTCACCGCTTCCGGATCGTGCTCCAAAGTTAACTGCAGCACTGTTTCCGAGTACTTCAGCAGATTTTCCACCGTTTCCAGAGGTATTTCCTTCACTGGACGGCCGTTAATTTCCAAAATGCGGTCGCCAATATGCAAAGACATCAGATCGCTGTTTACGTCCAGTCTATTTTTGGTTTTCATTGAAAAAAATAAATCATTAATTAATAAATGAAAAGAAAAAGTATTAAAAATCAACCGAAAAAGAAAAAAAGCAATGTTACCGTAAAGTTTGACCAGCAGATGAATGTCGAATTGATGGATTTATGAAGGAAGAGTGAGAGAAGCAGTTGCAAGCAAAAGTTAGCAATGTTAGTGCCATTTGCCAAACTAATCTTTAAACATATTTAAAATCAAATGATTAAACTTTAAAAAACAGTGAAAAAGTATAAAAACAACTTACTGCGAAATTGTAAAATGTTGCGGTGTACTTCCCAAAGGATCAGAGGACAATTTAATGCCTTTCTGTCCACCAGGAAGTTCCACTAATCTAATTGAATGTGGTTTAGCGAAGGAACACTTTGCTGTCCTCTTCAACGGCTGCATTTGCCTCTGATAACACTGCCCACTATAAAAAATAACAATTAATCTTGGCTTTTTTCACTAAAAACAAGATACAACAAGAATTATCAACTAAAAATACAAACCAATAGAGTTTAGATCTTTCAACCAAAGCATAAGAATCGCCATCACCGATGAAAACTTTACATAAAATGCAACAAAAGCACTCGGGATGGAACTTGTGTTCTCCAGCAACCATAACAGGTCCTGTTATAATCTACAAAACAATTTCACAATATAAATACATTAAAAAAGGAAGTAAAAAACAGTTAAAAGTACCTCGGAACATTGCTGGCAAGATTCCCCAAAGCGAGACCAGTAGTCATTCTTGCAAAACAGCAGTCCATCTTTCTCAAAGTACCAACTGGACAGTGTGCAATCGCAAACCGTGCAACGGAAGCATTCAACGTGCCATTGCTGATTCAGAGCATTGACAAACTCATCATCGGTGATCGAGTTGAAACACACTCCACAAATGCTCTCTTCTGCTTCACCTGAAACACCAATTGTTATAAACAAGTAATTTTCGGTATTCTTCAGATGATCTATTAGAAATAAATGCTTTTCGTTGTTTAATAAAGGAATAAAATGCAATTTTTGTAACATGTTGATAACTTGCAGCACCCACGCACTTTTCAAATTGATTTTTTTGCAATTATTACTTACCTATTTCCATTGCTTTTTTGTTTATTTACACAAGAGGGATAATCGATTCATTTGTGAATGCAATTTAAGATTTATTAAGCGCTTAATTAATTATTATTTGGAAAAACATTTTTTTGTTGTTGTTGATATGACGAAATTTTCATGGGAAGAGTATGCAACTTCATTAACATCAAGTTTAAATTTATGGTTGTCTAAGTTTTATTTTCTTAAAGAAAAAGCTAAATTTTAGTATTTTTTTATAATTTTCTTGCTTTTTCTTGAATAAATTGATCATTTAGAATAGTATTAATTAAATTATGCGATGGAAACTATGTAAAAATCAAAATTATATTTAAAAAAAACCTTATGCAACATAATTAGCATTAATGATAGTGAGCGTTATAGGTTGCCTAAATTTTTGCACTTTTTTTAAAATTCAAATTTTTACCGTTTCTAGAGCAATTACCTAATATTTTCTTAAAGAATTTACTTCGTTAGAGTTATCCAAAAGTTTCTAGAAAAAAAAATTGCAAAAATCAAACAATTAAAAATTTTTTTGCTAATAAAATTTAATTTTTTACCCTTTTCCACTCTTTCTTTAAAAAGCTCTTAATACATTTTTATAAAAAATACTTCTCCAATATTAAATCCATTAAAATCTACCGAGAAAACTACTAAAAAATGTAAAAAAACATGGAAAAACCGAAAAAAGAAACACGAAATGCGCAACTTGGATGCGCAACTTTAAAGCCGCCCCCGCATAGAGCGCCGCCTCCACAACAGTAGCATTTAATCGGCATGGAAAGCAACAGGATCTTCTCGGCGGTAAACAGTTTCCTCAGCGGGGCATCGCCCATCGTGAACCAACTGAAAGACCTAATGGTAAGTCCTGAAAAACACAAAAAACACATAGAAAACAAGCGACAAAAAAATTAATTTTGCAGACAGTATCGAATAATGGGACTAGAGGAATGCAAACATCGGCAGAAGATGAGCTGCCGCGGATCGATATCGGTGCTGGGAAGCAGTATTCAAACATTGGCGGCGAAGGCGGAGGCGGAGGCGTTGGCGGTGGCGGCGGAAATCTAATGGGGAAAAGAAACGCGGAGGTGCGGGCCAGCCGCGACATTTCCAAGAAACAGATGCGCGAATTCCGCGAGGCCTTCCGCCTCTTCGACAAGGACGGCGACGGCAGCATCACCAAGGAGGAGCTGGGCCGCGTGATGCGATCGCTGGGACAGTTCGCGCGCACCGAAGAACTGCAGCAGATGCTCCAAGAAGTCGACGTCGATGGTAAACTTTTGGTTTTCGTTTTTTTTTTTCTTTCTTGCTTTTAATTCATCGAAAATGTTCCATTTTAAAAATCATAATTTAATAAATTAATATTTCTTTGTATTTGTTTAAAAAAAAAAATTTTTTTTTAATTGTCTTGCTTAATTTTTTGAGTTTTTACTAGTAGTTAACCAGTAAGACTAATTTATCAAACTGCATTTTTTGCGTTATTTCTGCATTAAGGCGATGGTAACGTGAGTTTCGAGGAGTTCGTGGACATTGCTTGGAGCGCGGGGGCGGCCACCGAAATCACTTCGCGAGAACAAGAAGACAAAGAATTGCGCGACGCGTTCCGCGTCTTCGACAAGCACAATCGCGGCTACATTACCGCCAGCGACTTAAGAGCAGTGCTGCAATGCCTGGGCGAGGATCTTTCCGAGGAAGAAAGTCAGTTTATTACTATGTAGCATTTATATTACAACTAATTGCTTCATTATTCATCATCATCAATTAATTACTTGCTATTACTACAATTTGCTTTCATTTGTTTTTTTATCTTTCTTATAGTTGAAGACATGATCAAAGAAGTCGACGTGGACGGCGACGGACGAATCGACTTTTATGGTAATTAATAATTTACTGAGATCCGCTTTTTAAATTAAATTAATCAAATTAAAAAGAAAAATGCGCTTAAAGTCCACAAACGCAAAAATAACAAAAAATAAATTAATTAATTAAAGCTCTTACCATAGCAGATCCCAATAACTCTTTTTCTTTTTTTTTATATTGTTAAAACGATAACCGCTTATTGTTTTGCAGAATTTGTAAACGCTTTGGGCGAACCCGGAAACGACGACAGTGGCGACGAAGAAGACGATGATCTCCTGCACTATTACTAAGCTTCTGCAGGACTTCTTCATTCCAACTCCCAGCCCTCCAATTCTTCACCATATCACTCGAAAGAATACAAACCCAAAAGCCATATCTCTCCTAAACCTGAGCCGACTGTTGTCTGGACCAACTTTTGCTGGCAGCTAAACTGCTTTGCGTCCCCTGAAACAACAAAACATTTGAAAAAATTTGCATTTGCTAAGCCCAATGCAAGCAAAGCCTTAAAGGCTAAAAGCCCTTTTTAAAATTATAAAACAGGAAATTTACTAAAATTTCGAAACAAAAAATAGAAAAATTTAAAAAAGAAACTAGTCACCCTGAATGTGAAGCGTCTGTTTCCTCCTAGAACGCCCAGCGACAAGCTGAAAGCCGAATCGTAGCCGGAATGGGGCTCGGAATGGTGGTCGTTGCCCTTGAGGACTCTCCGCAGGTTCCACTTGCGCACCTGCTTCTTGAAGAGTTTCGTCGAGAGCGTGTAGAGGACCGGATTGAGGGCGCAATTGATGGGCATCACGTAAATGGCCAGAAAGGCGTACACAAAATTGCGCTGCGAACTTTTCATCTGAAGCCCTAAACAGAGCATAAAAAAAACATTTAAAAAGAAGCATAAAAAATATGTTAGCAAAAGTTGGAAATGTTACCAGCAAGAGTGAGCAATCTAATAGTGACGACGGGAATCCAGCAAAGGCAATCGGTAAGGACAATGAGGGCAAACCTATGGGCCACCCGATCGCAATCCTGATTCTGCTGCGTGGATCTGCAGGCCACACTACTGCTGCGTATCTCCTGGATCATCCTGTAGTAGGCGCACGAGATAAACACCAACGCCAGGCAATTTATACAAGCGAACATCACCAAGGAGTACTGCCAGCCCTACAAAAAAAAAAAAACAATAAGGCTTTCAGTTTAATGTACCTTTAAAGCAATCTTCAAGAAATACTAATAAATTTACAAAATAATAAATAATAATGCAATTTTCAAGATGAAGAGAGCGAAGCCTTAGAGAACAAAGTAAATGCAAACGAAATTATAAAACAAAGAAAAAAGTAAAAAAAAACCTACCTTATCAAAAGGATCATGCAAGAATAAGGGCAAACAAACGCCATTGGAATTGTAAAACTCATCGCCAAAGTAACGGTTCACTGTTTGCGGAAGCGGCAGCAATGGAACCGTAGCCACCAAAATGGCAATGGACCAGAGTAGCAATAGGGCCGACAAAGCCCTCTTTGAGCTAGTGTATTTCCTCGCTAGAGGCTTCGTAACCGACACAAATCGATCCCAGGTGACCAAACTAAGAATTAACACAGAAGATTCGCCGCTTAAGCTGTTCAAGAAGCCTGCAATTAACAAAAAAGAAAAAGAAATGCTTCAGAAAAGTTAAATGAATCGAACCGACTCACCCAAAAAGGAGCAAAGTTGACTATGCCGCCAACTGTATTCGTATCGCAAATATTCGCCGCGGTAATGCAAATCGATGCCTGCGAGGAAGAACAAGTAGGAGGCCATCAGGAGGTCCGAAAACGCCAGGTTTTTTATGTACAGCGAATGAACGTGATTGCTTGAAGGACCCAGGTATCTGCCCAGAAGGACCACCGAGTTTCCCAGCAAGCCCAATAGGGCCATCATCCATACGCTTGAAAATAAATCTTTTTTTTTTTATTTTGATTTGCTTTTCTTACCTTTATTTTGAATTTAGAATTCAAATTTAGAAGAAAAAGAAAACAAAATTTATGGGAAAAAAAAACAAACAAAAAATTAATTGAAAGCAAAAAAAAATTAAGTGTTACCTAGTGCGCAGGAAAATATTATCCAGGAGATTATCTTTGGAGGAAATACCATCGCTTTTGGGCTCGCAGACTCTAACGTGGGGCGCATCGGCACAAGTTTCAAAATTGTCAAAGTATCTGCGGATAGAAAAGTTTAAAAAGTTAGAAAAAGTTATGTAGAAAAAAAGGGGATGAAAAACATAAAACAACAAATCAACAGGCCCTACAAATGGGCTGGCGATTACTATAAGGAAAGCAAGCAAGCCCTATCGAAGTCCTACAGAAGCCCTAAAGAATCTGTTCAGAAGCCCAACCAAAAAGGCTGTCAATCAATTGAAATACAAATGAAAAACTAATAGCTTTGCCATGCAAAGTAATACAAGCCCTATTAATAAGACAATTAATAAGGCTGTTACTTGCTAAGTAACTAAGAAAAAAGCCTTACAATTTCTAAGTAACTTGGTCTAGCCTTACTTAGCAAAACAAGCAAGAAGTTACTAAACAAATAACCAATCAATTTTTCCAAAAATGCTAGCTGTTGCCAAACAAAATCAACAAGCCCAATCGTTAAAATCAAAGCTGAGAAGGCTGAAAAGGCATTAGAGAACTTTTAGAGAATAAAACAAAGTTCCGAAAGGCTGTCAATTGCCTATACAAAGTAAACCAATCTTATACCAAGAAAAACAATTGTTAAAAACAACAAAAGCCTTATTTTAAGGCTCACAGTCGCTAAGCAACGCAAATAAACACACGCAGCTATGCAAATAGGTGTGAACCTCTTCGCTGTTTGCGTGTGTTATGCGTTGGGGAGTGTAAGACTTAAGCCACAGGCTACGGTATAACATAAATGAAAAGTGGTGGGCGACTCACATGTAATCCAGATGGATCAAGGGCTGGAAGAGAAGCGAAGAGAGACGCTTGGACAGGGAATTACCCCGCAGATCGCTATATAATGTGGAAAACAAAGACAGATCAATTGCACAGTATTGTCCGCTCTTTGGCGCACACCACACTGCTGATGGCAAACACAATTGCCGGGATAATGGATTAATAAATAGTGTGTGACGGCGTATAGTATGGGATAAGGGTCGAAGGGGGTGAATGCACATTTCGGTACAGACACAAAGAGAGGTAGGATAGGAAGGGAAAAGAGACAGATAGAGATAATGCAATAACAATTTACGGGAATAAAGGTACTTACAGTGAATTAAGGTCCAGATGATCGTCGAATGCTCCATTCTCGATATCCTTTAGCTCGTTATCCGACAATATTCTATTGGTTTTTGGTTTTATTAATATTACCTTCTTTTTTTAATTAAAAAAGTGTAAATTATTTGTTAATTAATTTACTTGTATAATATGTAATAAAATGTAAAAAAGTTTTATTAAATATGGGCCAAATCAATAAATTTTGTTGAAATGTTGAAATAATGAAAGGAAAACAGTTTTTTTTTAAATTACGCGCGCATTTTTAAGTCTGTGGGCTGAGCGTTGCTAGGCAATATAAACAAGCCCTATCTTAAAAAGCAGGAGTTGCTCAGCAACAAATAAACAAAACCTCTTTAATAAAGGCTTGCTTGTTGCTAGCTTTGCAAACTAAGCAAACTATACAAAAGCCTTATTGAAAGGGCTGCCAATTAATAAGCAATAGATTTAAATATCTATTGCCTGTAAATAAATAAATCAAAATACTTTAGAAAAGGCTTTTTGCTTGGCAAAGCCTTAGCAAAATGCCATATTAAAAAAAGGCTGTCAATTGTTGCCTAGTATCGAATAACCAAGCCCTAATAAAATTCTTTCAATTACTTATCTAGCCACACAAAAAACAGAAAGTCAGATTATTTGAAATATTAGAAAAAACCACTAAATAGCAACAAATAAATAAACAATTTGAAAGCAATTACAAACGAGCCTTTTTTATTGTAAGGCTACCATTATAAGGGTTGTTAAGCAGCACCAAATAAGCATATAACTAGTTGTATAATTTGAAAATACGCGCCATATTCGAAATGGAAATTTAGTTTAATTGTTTGTTGTTTGCGTTGCGGAAACTGTAGGGCTGCAACTATTAACTGTGTCAACTATTCGGAGCGGTGGGTACTTACAGAGATCGAAGGGATTGGAGTCCTTGCAAGTGACTCGTGCTGATGGCCGCCAGTCGGTTCTTGCACAACGACCTGAAATTAATTAATCGCCGCGCGTTTATTCTCTCTGATTACCAATTAATCGACAGCAATACACACGCACGCACAAGCACTAGCACACAAGCACAAGCAATGGATATTTAATTACTGTCGTTTCGTTTCGTTCATTTCGCTCTTCTCTTCACCCTTAGTGTGAAGTGAAAACACTCTTCAAATGGCCCCCCGTTTTATAAGCCCTCAGCGCTCTCATTGACAGAACAGACACTCGATGTTGTATAAATCATTAAAATACTTGTCAGCCCTGTATACTCTCAGCATAATCATCATTATTGCCGTTGAAATTAATTATTTATTGATTTTATCCAATATTGTAATTTGCTTTCGGTCTTTAAAGGTGTTTTAATTAGGTTGCTGAGGTGATTTTCACTTTGAAAAGTTTAAAAAATTTTACTTTTTCTTTATTTCTTGGGACAAACATTAAATTTTGAACGAAAAAAAAGTCTGGAAAAAAATATAATAAATAAAGGAAATTACTTACAGATTGGTTAAATTTTTCAGTTGCGCAAATGATGAATTTCCTAAATCGATCAATCGGTTTTCCGCCAAAGACATCAAGTGAAGACGCTGCAACGGCGGAAAGGGTGACGGACGCGTTAATTCGTTTCCTTGTAGATTCCTGAAAATGAAAACAAACGAACGAGCCAATCAGCAAATAAACACGGTTATTGGTTTTCACTTTCCTTTTCTATTAAGCAACTTTTAAACAACAAATGAAACAAGTTTATTACTAGCAAAATCTAAAGTTCTAATTAAGAAAACAAAATTAAAAACAAAATCAAAAGTTCTAATTAAGAAGAAGAAAGATAGAAAATATTATAGAGAAACAAGTTAAAATAAGAATTGGAAATTTTTCTATTCGATTGGAAAGAAAAACGTAACACTTACAGGATTTCCAAGGGACTCGTTGGTCCTAGTAAGGATTCGGCATTGAAAGTGCGTAGTTTGTTATAACTCAGGTCTCTGCAATTAAAAAAAATTACGTATTTCTTTTTTGTAATCTTTGCATTTGTTTTAATTAGTTATTATTATTATTATTAATATTATTATTGTTTTGGTATTAAATGAAAATAAAAAATAAATATTTTAATATTTAAAATAAACTTTGAAGTAATTTTATTTTACTTTCTTTAGTTGCTAATTAAATTGCCTTGCAAAAGAAATGTTGATTAAAATTTTCCACTCTTTTTTTCATTGTGTTTTCTTTAATTCAATTTTATTTAAACAATTACTTATGAAGAGATAAATCCAAAAATTTCTGATTTAAATTTTTACTATTTTATTTAAAGGATTTTGTTTCAAACTAAAAACATATTTAATTTTTCTTTTTCATAAATTGTCGTATAAGGAAATTAACTAATTAAAAAATCTTTAAAAAAAAGCATTTCAAAAAGTCCTAGAAAAAAAAAATAATAAAAAATTCAATTTTCATTGTAAACCATAAATATATTTTACATATTAACGATATTTTTTAAATTCATTAAAAATGTTTAATTTTAAATGTTTAACTTCAATAATAGCAAAATAAACTAAAAATTGCTCTGCATTTTTCGAACGAAAAGTAAATTTATAAAAAGCAAAAGAAAAAAAGTTAAAAATTTCCAACTAAATTCAACACTATTAAACTAGCAAGCAACTTAAAACTCAACTAAAACCTTCAGTAAATTTCGTAATAACAATAACAATTAAAACAAATTAAATAAACTTTTTTAATGCACTTCCATAAAGTGTGAATTTCTGCTGCAGTAAAAGCAAGTAAAAGTAAAAAAGTAAGTTACTCACAGTTCAAGCAAGGACTCCAAATGGACGAAAGCTCCGTCGTCAATATGTTCCACTTGGTTATGCCTCAAAGTCCTTAAATTAAAATAAATTAAAATCAAATAAAAATCAACAATAAGCAACGAAACAAAAGCACAGCGAATATTTCTTGCAACTCTCCACCCACACAATAAATATACAAATGGAGAGGAGAAAAAATCGAAAAAAAAAGAGAACAAGGGGAGTAGAAGATGAAGAGGACAAAGGACGATGTACGATATGCACTTACAGCAATTCCAAAGGGCTGCTCGTAAACTGGCCAACCAATTTCGGCAAATACTTTAGCAAATTTCCATCCAAATGTCTGCACCACAAACATATTACATTATTTCATATACAATACATATTGCAAAATTGCAAAATAACAATGGGGCATCGCAAAAAAAGAAAACTAAATAAATCTAATAAAGACATGCATGTAAATTTACAGTTTTATGCAAAATTAAATGCAAATCATCAAATTTTCAAACAAAAAAATAAAATAAAAACAATCTAAATACTCGAAAAAGAAAACTTACAAATGGCGGACGCGTTCGAAGACATCCAGAAGAGCCTCGTGGATCACTCTGGCCTGGCAATGCTGCAGGATCCTGCGACAAAAAAAAAAAAACAAAAAAACAAAAAATTCAATTAGGGTCAATCGTCACTTGACACTAACAAATTAACAAATTACATCGAACAGCGGCCAATACAAAACAATAAAATCGGTCAGTTTGTTCGAACGCAAAAAACTTATTGCAAGTGTTTCGATTTAAAGTGTTCAATTTTTTTAATCTTTTCGGTTTTCTACTTTCAAATAAAAACTTTTAACAAAAATTTTCAAAAACAAGCTCTTTACAATTTAAAAAAACAATAAAAAAAAAAACAAAAAAAGAAAATGGAAAGCGTTTGGCCGCAATATTTAGCTGTTATTTCCGGTTAGCATATCATTTTTTTTTATTATTCAATTTCTGAATTAATTTATCTGTTGCCCTGGGTAACCGCCGAAAATTTTAAAATTTTCTTTTCCGTTGCTCCTGTAGCAACCGTGGTGTCAATCGGCACGGGCGTCAGCATCGCATGGCCATCCCCTTCGATTCCGCGCCTCATTTCCGGTGAGTTTCCTTACGAGGTGTCCAAAGAGCAAGGCTCCTACATAGCAACGGCCACGGCCCTCGGCTATGTCTGCGCCAGCCCTTTCAGCGCCTACTTGGTGAACAGGATCGGACGCAAGAAGAGCATTCTACTCATCGCGCTGCCGCAAACTTTATCATTTTTAATGATTTTCGCTGCCAGGTAAGCTTTCTTTTTCGCTTTTGAAGAAAAAAAAACTTTTTTTTTAATAATAAAATTTTTAAAATATTTAAAAAAACACCCTGTATATGTTAAAAGTTTATAAAAGTTGATTTGACAGTTTGCCAGAATAAACAGATTTTGTTTTCCATCAGGCACTCGATAGTTCTGCTTTACTGCGGACGACTGATGGGCGGCCTGGGAGAGGGCGCCACCTTCACCATAATGGCGATGTATATCGGGGAAATAAGTTCGCCGGAAGTGCGCGGCACTTTGGGCTCCGGCATCAGTCTCACATTGCGCATCGGAATGCTTCTAGTGAACCTGCTGGGCTCTTACTTCACAATCGAAACCACCAGTTTGATTTGTCTCCTGCTGCCCTTCACTTTCGTTTCGACGTTCGCGTGGATGCCCGAGTCGCCATACTATTTGCTGATGATAGATCAGCCGCAGGCGGCCGCTAAATCGCTACGATTCCTGCGTCAACGGTCCGACGTAAGCGACGAATTGGAAATGCTGAAAGCCGACGTGGCAAGACAGCTGAGCGAATCGGGCACGTGGTCAGACCTACTGCGCATCGACAGCAATAGGCGTGGCTTCCTAATTCTACTGGGCCTGCGCACTTTCCAACAGTTCAGCGGCATCAGCGCCTTCACGCTGTACACGCAGGAACTGTTCAAGGAAGCGGTGAGCGACGTGAGTCCGAGCGTCAGCGCCAACATCTTCAGCGCCATTCAATTGCTCGTCACTTTGTTGTCGACCGTTCTGGTCGATCGTCTCGGACGCAAACCGCTGCTCATTTTCTCCTGTATCAGCTGCTTCCTCGTGCTGACCATAGAGGCCGTCTACTTTATTCTGCGGGACTACACGCAGGTCACGGTTAGCGTGTTCTGGTGGTTGCCGCTCGGCGGCATGATTCTCTACATTATCGTCTTCTCGGTCGGCTTGGGTTGCCTAGTCAATCTGATGCTGGGCGAATTGCTCGGGCAACGCATCAAAGCCAAAGCTTTGTGCTTGGTGAATATCTATTTCGCCATCGTTATGAGCGTCACGACAAAGTTCTTCCAATTCACCACCGATTTGCACGGACTGAGCGTGCCGATTTTGGTTTTCGGCGCCTCGTGCGGCTTGGGCGCGTTGTTTTGCTATAAATGCGTGCCGGAAACGAAGGGAAAGACTCTGGAGGAAATCCAACAAGAGTTGAAGAGCTGCTCCAAGTCGACGACACAACGGAAACGATCGGCAGTTTGATTTTTAAATTTGAATTTCGCGGGCTTTTTTCATTGTCGCTCTTTTTTTATTTAAATTTTATTTTTTCCATAAAATGTAATAAATGCTAAATTTTCAAAATTAAAAAGCTAAATTCTCAGGGTTTTTCATAAGTTTTACTCAAATAAAACATTATTTCCTAGCAACGCAAATCCTTTTTTTTTTTTTTTCTTGGTCGCGCAATTTGAATTTCCATTTGTTTAAATAATTTTTTTACCATAAAAATAAAATAAGAAAGCAAATGAATAATAAAAGAAAGTACTCACATTGTGTGAACAGTCCGTTGCAATCCGGCAAAAGTATTGGTCGTCAAAACCGGAAAGTAATTGCCACTTAAATCCCTTAAAAAGACACGAAAGAAGAAACGGAAAAATGTTATCTGGTTTTACAGTTTATAAAGCAAATCTAATAGAAACGCTAAGACAAGATATGCGATATATATGCAACATATGCAATGTTATAAAGTCTAGACTTGACTTTGGAGAGAAAGAAGAGATGACGATGGAGAAGTAGCAGAAGTAGAAGAAGAAGAAGAAGAAGAAGAAGAAGTAAACTTACAAGATTCCGATTTCCGGCCAAGAGTATTGGGTGTTAGCGGAGGCGGTGGCGGTGATGAGTGGCGGCACTTGGCCCGTAAAGTTTTTGTGACGGCAGATCAGGTTTCGCCTGTTACATTCGCACACTTCCGGTTTTACGACATCTAAAACTGATGTCGACGTTATTTTGCTTTTTCTTACTTTTTCGTTGCGGTTCTTAACGAGGAGCCGTCATTTTGTTACGCCACTGGTTATTGCTTGTTATTTTTAAATTATTTATTTAATTTTTTCAACTTTTAATTATTTTTAACGGTTTTAAGGATTTATAATTTAACAGAAAATTAAATTAAAATTAAAAAAAATATATAAAAATAAATTATAAAGAAAAAAGAATTAAATTTATTTAAAAAACGAATGAAATTGCAGTGGCGTAGCAAAAATTTAATTAAAATAAACGTAACAATTAAATTCAATAATAAAATTTTAAAAACTTTCATTTTATATTAAAAATTAAATTATCAGATGAATTTTAAATAAGTAAGCCACTTTAATTAATACTAGTAACAAAAAAATATATACATAAAAAAGTTTTTTTTTTAATTTTAATTTATATTTTTTTATTTATTTTTTTGTTTAAGAAATTTCTAAGATAAAAAAAGAAGGAAAAAAGCAATATTCCTAAGGAAAAAAAAGAAGGAAAAAAAGTAATTAATTACTTACAGCAATTTTCCTCCAGTTGCGTAAAATCGTAATCGTCGTCCTCTTCGGCCGTTGGTCTCTTGCGGAATTTCATATCGATGTCCTGGTCCAGAGAGGCGTCGTCGCAGAAGAGCTCATCGAATGGACCCAGCAAACAATCCACTTTGCCATCGCACACAAACTTTTGCAAAACGCACTGCACTTTATATTCCTTAGTAGCCTTAAGCATCTTATTCTTAAGCTCCTTATCGCCATCGAATCGATTCAAATTGAATTCGACGCTGTTGTTGCGTCGTCGTTGTTCTTGCATGTTCAAAGATGAACAAGGAAAGTATCCTTTTTCGCACAATTTTCCATCTGGAAAAAAAATTATAATAACAATAACAATTAAAATAATTAAAACAATAATTATTATCATTACTATTAAATAAAGATAAAATGAAATATATAAAAAAGCAATCAATTGCCTCAATAATTATAATTCAAAATTTTTAATTTGTTTCAATGGGAGGCACAAAGTTAATAGTTAATAGCAAAGCTAATTGAAACCTGACAAAGTTATTATTAATTAAGTTATTCAATTTATTTCTAATATTAAATAAGGTAATTGAAACTTGCCAAAACTTAACAAAAGTTATCACATTAACTGAAGTTTAATTAATTTTCTTCCATTGAAATTTGGAAAAAATTTTCTTACTTCCGGCTACAAAAAAATCTTTTTTTTTTTATTTCTTGCCAAGGATTCAAAGTGAAGTAAAGTAAAGTTATCCTTTTTCCACACTTCACTGGAAGTGGAAAAAGGATCACTTTACTTTCAGCTATTTCCAAAAAGACTTTTTAATGATAAAAAGCTTTATTAATTTAGCTTTTTTTTTTTATTGAATAGTAATAAAATTTTCAAAAGTCTTTTTGAAAGTAGCTGAAAGTAAAGTGATCCTTTTGTCCACTTCCAGTGAAGTGTGGAAAAAGGATAACTTTACTTTACTTCACTTTGAATCCTTGACAATTAATATTTAACCCTTATTTTTAATTAATTTTAATTTAATTTCTTATTAACTTTC
>JASKGO010004958.1:0-10124 GCA_030556065.1 Holobus sp. GC000080
GGGTCGATATTGACAACTTAAGTTTTCCTCATTTTAAGTGTCGATTATCTTACGGTGCAACCGAATCTAACCCTTAAGTTGAAAATCTAAGTTAAGGGACGTTTAAGTTGTGACAGGTAATACGGTGCAACCTGGCATTAATGCAGCAGTACTTTGAAAATCACTAATTTTGAATTTCGCGCCCTCATGTAACTATGGTAATTGACATTAATTGTTTGACAGAATTGTGTAGTAGATCAAACTGAATATTGTAGATGCTGTTTTTTATTGTTGTGATATTAATTTCTAAGAAAATGTTGATAAATAAATATTAGTGCTAATAAAAACCTTATGATTTAAATGATTGGATAAATGATTCCTATTTCATTAAAAATTATCGGCATGCTAAAATTGAGGGCGCGAAGATCAAAATTACCGTTTTCCAAGGGCTGCCGCGTAGTACTTTGAAATTGTTGTACGAGCTTTGAAAAAATGTTAAAAGATACTTGTCTTTGAATACTACCACATAAGAATTTTAACATTTCGAAAAATTAAAAAAGGGATCAGGATTTTTTGTTGTTGTAATTCCTATGGTCGGTCGGAAAGTACAATACTCGGTATATAAATATTTAATTTGCAAATGAGCTTATAAATGGAATTCATAGATTTTATATCGGCAGCTATAGCTATAAATAATTGTTCATGAAATTAAAGAACTGTTTAACTTACTCGATAGCAACTATCGGATATTGCAATCGAAACGTGCGGCTTTCATTATATACTAAACAGTTCAGTTCTTTTGATTTTTCTGCCACAAGTAAACTTTTTCAAATTGAACTACTGTAGATCAATTAAATCATTGAATTACTGATTATGTTTGGCGAATCAGGGGCCCACTCATGTCATAGTTGAATAAAAGAAACTGATGAAAGAATTAAAATTAATATAATAAAAAAAGAGAGATGCTTTCATTGAGGATTTATGTACACTCATAATATACCATGGAAGTGATCACCTAAGGATTTAAAAAAAGGGGAACTTGCCATGTAAAAATCAAAAGTTACGTTTTTTTACAAATAATTTCATTTAAAAATTTATGAAAATGAAAGCCTAATTATGTTTTAGATAACTATATAAAAATCAGTTGATGAATAAAGAAATTAAAGGGGCGAGCCACTTTTTGTGGTCGCCCTGTAGCTATACTGAATGTAAAAATGGGTTAAAAAGCCCTAATAATAAAGTGTAAATTAAAGGTGGACTTGGTGGATGCAGCGGATTGGAATATGGTCCAAATGCCCGAGATCAAAATCGCCGCGATCGATAACGGCTTGGCGTTCCCGTACAAGCATCCGGACAGTTGGCGTGCTTATCCATATCATTGGGCATGGTTACCGCAAGCCAAAGTTCCCTTCAGCCGGGAGATCCGCGAGTTGGTGTTGCCCTCCTTGGCCGACATGAACTTCGTGCAGGACATTTGCGACGACCTGTACCTGCTGTTCAAGCAGGACAAGGGCTTCGATAAAGGTCTCTACGAGCGGCAAATGTCTGTGATGCGTGGCCAAATACTGAACCTTACCCAAGCACTCAAAGATGGCAAATCACCAGTGCAATTAGTTCAAATGCCCGCTGTTGTTGTTGAAAAGTAATTATCATTTGTTCCTTTTTTATCACTTGACAAAAAAAAATTGATTTTTTCTTTGTTTTCAGGTCACAGGGACAGCACACGTCTAGGTTTTTTAATTTTACACAACGCTTCCAAGATAAAAGTCCGTTCTTTTCATGGTGTTAACACCGAAAACTGAAAAATCTCTACTCTCTTTTCTTTTTTTTTTAACTTACTTAAAACAAGCCTAATTACTCTCATTCTGATTTCTCTTTATTACTACCCACACATTTTTCTATTAAGGAATTTAATAAGGTACAATAAAACATTTGTAATTGTAAGATAACAATTAGTTTAATGTAAATACATTCATGCTTTTAATTCAATCTATATTTGTTTTGGTAATTCACGATCTGGTGGTGGTGTCCTTTGGAAGGTATTCTACAATGGGATTATCTGGTCTTAGAACTGCTATTCCACCTGGATATTTGAAAGGTGGCTGATACGGTGTGTTGTAGATGGTCATATAAGCTACCAGGCCAAGTCCAACCATTCCTTGAGTCATCGCCAAACAAATTTCAGGATATTCCATCCAACAGTGTTTGGTTAAACCCACAATTCCTCCTTTGCGGTAGATTTCGCCCACTATTCTATTGAACGGTACAGGCCTCATGGTGGCTTTATTTTGGGGAAAATATTTAGATCTTTTTGATTTTGATTACACAATTTTACTAACCTCAAAATTCAACTTTGATACTTTTGATGCGCCCTCTACAAATGCAAACCGTACTAAACGCAAGCGCAAATTGATTCATGTTTTTCGAAATTCTATTAAATAATTAATTAAATCATTATGATCATTGTTAAGTATAAGCAGATTTATGTTACTTTAAGCATATTACAAATATAAATTGATAAAGATACATATAAACAATAGAAAGACTACAAAGAAATATCAAAACAAAAAGATTTCATGAAACAAACTTGAATTGATCCAGAAGAAAACTAGTTTTTCGTGAATGAATTCGTTTGTTTCATAAAATTACAAGATATTACCATTTTACGTACAATTACAAAACAGAGCAATAAATAATTATGAACAATATAAAAATAAATGAGCTGAAAAGTCTAGCTGGAAAAATTGTTAACATAATATTTGTAATGCGTGATTTAAAAGCATCCATTTTTAAATCAAACACATCACAACTAATGTAACAATCTTTGTCGGGTACAGTTATTACGTTGGATCATTTAAAAAGTTGCAAGAAGTTTAGAAAAGTCCAGGCCACGAAGATTATAATGAACCAAGTCCATCGTTGAATCGAGTCGCGACTTTTCTCTCGTCTCAAAATACGATTTTTATGTTTGGAACCTATTTTTTTAACAGTTCTAATAAAAACTTAACCAAAAGTTCGAAAGACTTACTTCTTAAATGTGCGTGCAATTGATTTTCGCTGTTTGCAACGATATCACACAAATTGCATTCGAATGTTTTGCCTTGTCTTGCAACTTTCATTAGATGCCGTCGTCCTTCCATGTGTCGTCTCAAAACACCTTGGCTGGGCACTCTAATGCCGCACACATCACATTGAAAATACTAAAAAAAAAAAAAACATTTTATTCAAAAATTTCGGGGGAAAAATATCGAAAACTGCTTACTTTTTTCTGCTCTGGTTCTTCATTATCCGAGACGATTACAATAGGAGTCGAAATCCCTTCGGGAATGAACTGAATTTCCTGAATTGAATTACGTGCTCGCTCATCCATTTTAAGTCCAACATTTAGTTATCACGGTACAAACACAAATGGTCTAGCTCTTTTTGATAAATCATTTTTTATCAGACTGGCAAATGTGCTTTTTTCTTAATTTACTGTTGGTACTTGTTAAAAACTATTTTTAAATTTAAGAACTATAGACCGCTATAGACCCCTAGCGGACCCATTCTTAACTAGCACACCAAAACAATTATTTCTAACCTAAAATTACTAAGCAAATATAAAAATTAAAGCCACATAAAAATCAAGCATTTAAAACAATTACTGCAACGGTTATTTACTTCAGACAGCTTTAAAACAGCATGAAACCAGCAATAGTAGCCGACGAAATGTTTCCAGAAGGAGCTGGTCCCTACATGGACTTAGAAGAGGTACCCAAGCAACACCCAAAGTTATTCAATTATTAACAATAAATAATAATTTCAGGCTGGTGGATCCAGTGGTTTGTTAATGGACTTAGCCGCCAATGAAAAGTTTGTTCATGTTGATTTCTTCAATGGTAAGCCTTTTAAAATACTCCAAACAACCAAATAGTGACAGTGCCATTACTTGCAGATTTTGACGATTTGTATGATGATGATGACTACCAGTAGAGGAGAGCAACAATAATACAGTAAGCAATAAGATATATTGAGATGTATTAAGTTTTTATTAATAAACACAAGATCCATTTGGTAGTAACAATGTATGAACAATAAAAAAGGATTGTACAGAGAATTTTAAAAGCAAATTGCACAATTTTGTTCTTTGGAAAACCGAATACAATCAAAACTATTTGAAAAAAAAAAAAAAAATTTGGTCCACTACGAAAATTCGGCCGAAATTATTTAATTTTTATTTCTTTTTTTGTATAATCGAGCACTTATTTTATCACTTTCCGAAATGTTTTTTTTTTACACAAAGAAGTTAAAAAAGGGAACACATAAAACACAAAATTACTGCTTATCTTCTGTAAACACAGTGAAAATAACACGAAAAACAAAAAGAAAAACTTATATGGCTAGATATTTGTAGACTGTCAAATACTATTCTTTCTATAATTGGTTCAAAGACAATAATATATACATTCAGAAAGAAAACAAATTAAAAGTATACATACAACTAAAAAATTACTTATAGGTATTTATCGATTTCGCTAACTCGTAAAATTTGTACATAAAATTAAAATATAAATTCAAAAGGGCAAAGAAAAAGAAAATTGAAAATAAACTCGAATAAAGTCTCAGCATCTAAAATACTATTTGCGCCGGCGAGCCTTTCAAAAATTAACCTCACCGGTCTCTTATAAATCGCTGCTAAGCAACTTTTTCTTTGTAAATTATTAATGATGATAATAATAATAACATTTAATATTAATATGAATGCGTTAAATAATATAATAATAATAGAGAAAAAAAAAAAGAAAAGCAAACGAAATTTTGCTTTTGCGTTACGTGCCGTTTGTTATTTCTTCATTTTTGTTTTTTGTTTTGTTTCATTCAACGAAAACACGCTTCCACTTTTTCTTTTCTTGTTTGTTTGTTCTTCTACATATTTTTGAATAACAATATGTTTGTATGGTAAACGTATAAAAATAATAATTACCAGTTTGCGTATTGAACGACAATTTATGCAAGATATAAAAATATGTGTGACCTGGCCTTCGAGGGTTTGCATTTTATCCATTATGCAACACGCCATCAGCGATTACTACATACATACTACGTACATCTAGTCGTCGCTAGACATGTCGGAGTCGCCTTCTTCGTCGGAGAACTCCAGGACCGGCGACGAGGATGGACGCGAATTCACTTCGTCTAACTGAGAGGAATCTATGAGATCATCGTTTGATAAATTGCTTGGTCCTTCCGTTTCCATATCTGCATTCCAAGACCCATCGGCAATTTCTGCAAACGTCAAATTTCTTAATTACACATTTCTTTTTACAAGACTAATTGCTAAAATTTACAATTTACTTGTTTCAATAATTAAAAAAAAAAAAAAAATTCATAGCGGTGACAAAACGGTTATTTAAAATTATGCATAATTGCAGTTTACTTCAACTTTTGTTTAAACGTTTCCCAGATAATTGAAAGAAATGGTAAACAGTAAATTTGTTATCATTATACAAAAAATATTATCACGAAGAAAGCATAAATTTTACGTCGTATGTTAAAGTTTTAATCAATAAAAAGTACAACATTTAAATCAGTTATTAAATGTAAATAAAAACATTAAAAAAAGTTTATAAAACTCAAGAAGTGAACGATAATAATGTTTATATCCTATTTAATGTTTAAAGCAATTGAATATCGATTTCACTCATTTTACATAGAAAATGAACCAGTATTATGATAAAAAATAAATAAAAAAGCTTTCAAAGCAGCTAATATGTGAAAATACATAAATTAAAAAAAAATAATAATAATAATACGCAGCAAGAGTTGTTAATTTCCTAAGAAACATTAAAAATTAGTGAATATCAATATTTCCTGTTTTATAAAGCAAATTAAAAACAAATTTTATAGTTACAAGAAAAGATTTTTAAAATAGTTAATAATTAAAAAGTAAATAAAGCTGAAATTGTTTATAAAACGTAGCAAGTGTTAAAATATGTTATTCTTGTAATAAATGTTAAAAGCGATTTAAAATTGATGCCTCTCGCTATAAAGCAAATGAAAAAATATTACGGTTATACCGGGTGACAACGAAAAGTGGCGTAACCCATTTTTTACTTTAGCGATATGATGTCATTTTTACACGTAGTTTAGGGCGGCTGGGAACAATTTAAACCGATTCATGGCCTTCCAGGATGAAATTTCAAAATTGAATTTTTCAGCACTTCAAAAATTAACGAAACGCATATTTTTGAACTCAGAATTGTCCCTAGAATCCAAAAAAGTGGGGGTTGCCATTTAAAAATCAGAAGTTGTGGTATGGCATATTTTTGAACTCAGAATTGTCCCTAGAATCCAAAAAAGTGGGGGTTTCCATTTAAAAATCAAAAGTTGGGGTCATTTCCGGTGAAACCGGAAGTGATGCAAAATTGAAATTTATGTCAATAAATCGGAAATGTTTTCTTATGTAAGTGTACCAATTTTAATAAAAATCGGTTGATAAATAAAAAAAATGACTACTAGTCTTATACTATATGAATACCAAATTTTTTAAAAATCGGTTCATAAATAAATAAATGGTAGGGGTGGCAGTAAAATTTGTGTTTCCCGGAATTAAAAAAAAAATGAAAGCAGTTAATAATAATAATAAATAAAATAATAATTAACAACATAAAACACAACAAAAAATACTATTAAAAAGTAAAAATGAATACCGATAAACTTTGTTTTTTAAAGCTAAAATTTCGGCTATAATAAAAACAAAAACTAAAAATACTTTCATAGTTATTAAGAATGGTAAACATAAAAAAAAAAAAAAATGTTAATAACACGCAGCCGAATTTAAAACGAATGTTAATTTCATATTAAATACGAGTATTCAAAAAAATGTAATTACCAACCCGTTTTATATAAAAAATTAAATAATAATTTTAAAAAATCGGTTTAAACGAAAACTAAAAACATAAAAAAAGTAATTGTAAACTTACGTGCAATGCATTCTTCTAATTCTTTAGGTACTAGAGATTTGAGATAATCTAAGGTTTGAGGATCAAATGTGCCATCGTCCAAGCCTGGAACGAAACGCGCGCCCATAAATACCAATTTATTTATAAACATTGCTAATGACCATAGAAAAAGCAAAACGCTTACCTCCTCGCATGCCAATGAGTTTCAGCACTTCGGTGTCTGAATGTATTTGAAACTTATCATTAAAATTAAATACGTACTCCAATCTAAAACACATCCATCCCCAACGCGACTATAAAAATCTAAACGAATTAACAGTAATTGAAAGGACATACTTATCTTGCGAAATACTACAATCGATGATAGTCTTCTTATTAGTATTAATAAGCAGAAAAGGCATTTGAATGTAGGAATTGGAAACGGGTCTTCCCTGATTCTTTTCCAACTCTTTGTTCCGGTGCACCAGATTCTTGAAGGAGATTTGCCGCATAAGCAAATCGTACAGATTCTTCTTCTTCTCCCTGATACTCTGCAGCTTCTTCTGCTTCTCCTTCTCCAATTGAATGCACTCTTGGACCGAATTACATGGCAAACCTTTCCACGTGATCTTTTTCCTCTCCTTCGATATTATATCCATGGCCATCAGGACGTTCAAGGCATCGTAAACCCTCCTGCGAATATTCTTTTGGTCGTACTGCAAGAAAATCATTACAATTAACAATAGTAGTGCGCACAAATTAAAAAAAAAGAGTGAAAAACAGACTTCTTCTTGGAGTTCGCTGCTGTTGGATTTTGAAAACTCTTTGACCAGTTCGTTGGCTACTTCGTTGTAAGTGGTCGTCTCTTTCTTCCTCACTTTTTCGCATACTTTCATCGAGAAATGCCGCAATCCCTTGCCGCCCTTTTCCGTTTTCCTTCGTTTGCTACACATAACGTTAACAACAATCGAACAGCAATCAGTAATTGTTCATTACATTAGAGTTTTTTTTTGTTGCTTACACATCGGGCGTGCTGTCGTAGTCTAGATCTGTGGAATCGGAGCGTTTTCTGTTGCCGCTATGGTCCAGAATGTGGGGCGAACTGTGACCCATCATTTTCGGGGTGCTCATCGCTGATGGCTTCATCATGCTCACCGTTTGTTTCATTATTCCCGTCTGGTGCAACGGGATCTTTTGCGTTGTTTGGATGATTTTCAGCGTTTGTTGCTGCTGAAATTGCCAATTGCTAGTTTATTTCGCTTTCAAATGTCAAAATATTTGATTAATGTCTCATTTCACTACTTGACTAATAGTCAAAGCCTGGTCAAAGCCATCATTATAGGTTTTTAGTGTTACCATTTTTCATTTCGTCTTATATTAAAAATGAAAAATTTCAATGCAATTTTTAACGATTTTATTTTTATAATTTAAAAAACTTTTATTATTTATTTATTATAAAATTAAATAAAAGTAATACAAATTTAGTAAATAAAACAATTAGAAAATGATTTTTTGCATAAGTTAAAAGAGGGTAAAGATATTAATGATACTGATAGGTTTTTCAAAGCTAACAACAATGCCAAGAATATAAAAGAAAAACTACCATAAATCTTTATTATTTATCAATTATTATGCACATTTCATATGCGTGTTATTTTTTGTGTGCTTGTTTTGCTTATGAAAATTCTTTGGAATAATCTTATAAATATTACTCTTTTTAAATTCGCAACATGAAAAATGGGCAAAGTAAATTCAATTAACAAATAATTTTGGATTTTTTTTGTCTACAAGCACTCGACATAATATGATTAAATTATATAATATTAAAAAAAGAAATATACTTTTTATTGTCATTTACTTAAAAAAAATACATCCCAAATTTTATCGTTCCTCCTTTTTGTAACTAAAAATTTGCAATTTTAATAAATTGGTGCCTTGTGCCTTTCCAGTATTTCAACTTTTACTGAGTATTTTGTAATAAAAAAAAAAAAATACAATTTGATATGACCATCACTGTAAAATTTGTACATTGCTTGGTTGTTGTTTTTTTCCCCGTTTGGTGTTCTATTTTCTCATTGTATTTATATTTACATTTCTCTGAGTAGGTTCTGCGTTAATTGGTTGCTTTAAAATCGGTCCCACAGTTTTTCATACCTTAAAGATATCAATTAAGTTGGGTAGTTAGATTTTTGAGTTTTGTGATGATTCATAAGGATGCTGATTCGGCTTTTAGTTTTGTTTCGAGATGTTTTCAAGGATTATGAGACCAGCAAATAAATTTTTAAATTATGGCTACTGATTTTAAATTTAAGACCCTATTTGTTAATTGTAAGCTTCTTGAAATGTTTTGCCCTTTGATTTGTTTACAATTGTTGTTGCTTTGTAAATTGGGAGAACTTCAGTTTATAATCGATGGTGAAGCCGAGATATTTTACAAATGAATAGAGAAATTATTAAAAATGACGAGATGTTGTGAAATGCGTTTCTTAACATAAGAAAGCAATTATTTTATTGATTATAAATTATAAGCTGTATAATTTACATTTTTTTTTTTAATTTTAGTAAACAAGCAGAAAACTGGAATAATTTTATTGTATTTTTTTTTAATTTCATACTCAATGAAGTGAATCAAACCAGTTTATAAAAATCAAGTTATTAAAAATTACTGGAAAACTTAATTTCAAATGGAAAGCTTTGATTAATTAATCAATTTAAATCAAAATAAAAATTTATTTTGAACATTAAAAGTCAAGAGATGGCTATAATTTAATTTAATTCAAAACGATATTTAAAAAAACGGTACATTTTTGAACATTATACAAGATAAAAATATGTTTTTCAAAATACATTTAATAAGAGATGCCATTTTAAGTACAATTATTAATATTTTAATTTGTAAATTATTTCGCAATATAGATTAAGTACATTTAATGAATAAATAATTTTTGGATTAATTTTACTTATTCGTAATCTTAAAATTATAATAGTATTAATTATTAAAAAAGTTAAGAACTTTTTAATGTCTAACTAAAATTACCACAAAAAGACGATAACTAATTTTATTGTTCATCCTTTTCTGAACTAAGAAAAATGTTCTTTTTTATTTATCATCAAAGTTAGTTGATTTATACTTATTTACTTTTCCCATAAAACATCTTTTGTTTCAACTGCCTAATTGACTATAAGCAATACGAATTATTATACATTTAAAGTTTAAACCATTAT
>JASKGO010004966.1:0-42180 GCA_030556065.1 Holobus sp. GC000080
AAATAATAAAAAACAACCCTAACAGTGAAAATAATTATTGAAATGCAATGAATACTGTAAAAAACTATTAAAAATAATAAAAAACAACCCTAACAATGAAAATTATTATTGAAATGCAATGAAAACTAAAAAAAACCATTAAAAATAATAAAAAACAACCCTAACAGTGAAAATAATTATTGAAATGCAATGAAAGCAATAAAAAAAACTGTTAAAAACTTATGACTCTTGGTTTTCAGCCACCAAACAGTTGATCCATGGGATATCATGGGTCTGAATACTGTCGTGTAAAGCCAATGAATGAGTAACTTTGGTACTAAGACCACAGTTTTTCCCCATGGCCGGACGGCACTGCCAGAACACCACTTCGGCCTTGTTGCATCTGTTGTCTAGGTGAGCGTTCCAGTTAAATTTATCATCAATGATGATACCTAAAAATTTAGCATTAGTTGCTATTGTGAGTTTTCTGTTGAACAGAGTAGGCAATGACAAACCATTGCGTAATCTATTCTTGGTGTAAAGGACAAGTTCAGTCTAACCTGGGTTGACAGATAACTTGCTGTCATTGCACCAGTTTTCGACCATTCGCAGGGCGCGCTGCATAAGGTGAGGTTGATTGGACGGCTGATTGATTTTTATGATTTCCGCACTAGGAGGATCATCACTCGACTCTATGGCGCATCGGAAATTTTCGAATGAAGGCGGCAAACTATATAATAGCATTATAGATAAAAGATCCCCATGAATATTAATGGCCATTTTTTCTAATTTATCAACGACATCGAAAAATCGATTTAAATGCTCAATTATATCATCTTCATTAATTTTCTGCAACTTTAACTGTTTCAATAAAGTAGCCTTACGAGCGGGTGGATAAGAACACGCTCTTCAATTTCAACCAAACTTTCCTTGAAGTGACGCACCCCTTGACTTGCTTTAACTCCGATGGTCCTATTGCGAGTATGAGGTCGGCCCTAGCCTTCGCGTCTTTCTGAAACCACAATGGTTGCTACTCTTTGGATTCCGGTAGGCCTATTTTACCATTTACATAGTCCCATTCGTTAATAGCTCGATTGTGTAATTACTTTTTGACAATGCAGAAAACTTAATTTTTAAAAAAACACACTTTTAACGCCACGCGCTCTGGGCCCATAACCTGTTAGCGACCACAAAGTTAAAAAGCAACTAAAACTTTATTATCAAAAATAAACATATGTACAAAAGTAACTAGCGAAATAATACGAAAGTAAAGAACCCAATAATAATTCCTATAATACGAATGATCGGACTTCAACAAAAATTAATTGGCTCTGATTAATTACTGAAAAATAAAAATAATTCCCAAGTTTGGTCAAGAAATGAATTACCAAAATAAAAAAAATGCATATCCTGGAAAAATTCATTATCCCCAAATCCTTTAATTTGAATAAAACCAAAAAAGTTGGTATACTATACTTCCGGTATAGTACATGGGACAGCAGCTAATAAGCGGATAAAATAATAATATAAAACTTTTTCTTATATTACATCATGATAAGTTTTGGAACTCTGCCATTTGCAGTTTCCGTTATAAACTGATGGGTCTGAAAGGTATAAAAATCATAAGCGACTATCCTCTAGTAAGGAATTCATAATAACTAAATATCTTAAGAAAAACTGTATTTATTCATTTATTACTTGTAATTGAAGTCTGCCTTATTAAATATGCAAATCATCTAATTTAGTGTAACGCAGGGTTGTTTGTTTGTTTGTATTTTTGTTAGTGCCAACAGTAAACCTGCTCACAGTGTTACAATTGGTTCGGTTCACTGACGGACTCGATTACTTTACTTAAAATTGCACAATTACAATTACAACATCGAGTTAAATTAAGTAAAAAAAAAATATCCGATAAATTATGTGTTCGATGAGGGGCGAAAAGAAAGAAACAGGTAGAAGACAGAAGAGATAATAAATTAACCGTTACATCAAAATAAGGGTGGAAAGCCCCCGGAAACGCAAAGGCCAAGTACCGCATCGCAAAGAAGTAATTAAGTTGAAATCACTATTTATATATCCACTACTATTCAATAGCTAGGATTTCTTTAATTTAACTTAAATCTTGTCTTTAGCACAATATGAAGACTGCTCTATGATTAGTTATTACTTTATGATATATACAACTCTTAACTAACCATAAGTGATGGTACCAAGGTGTGTGACGAATGGACACCTCGGAACCATGTGGCAACATGGTACGCTTTTATAAATATTTCGTTTTTTTTTATTTATATATTAATTATTTATATTAGAAAATTGATCGTTGCTTATTTTTCGATTTCTTTTTTAACTAAATACGCATTAAAACTGCATTCTATTGAAGTTAGATGATGCAGTTCGATAATTCAGTTTAGTCTTCAATATCGTTATCGATTCTACTGCTGCGGATTCCGGTTTGGCCTGTCCATGGGTAAATGTCGGGGCAGGGTTGGCACGTGCGCATGTATCTTACTCCTGATTTATGCCATAAGTTGCATACCTTGGGATTGTTGCAACGTTTGGGCCGATCCTTAAATTGAAAATCGTAAGAAGAAACTTAGAAAAAACACAAACACACAAAGATTACCGAATAGTTGCATTGGAAGGGTTGGAAGTTTCCTATGCGATTCATAGGGGTGGGATCACGGACCCATTGTATGGCTTGCCAATTTGTAACCAAAAACACGTCTTTCATTTGGTTGATGGTGTCTAGGAATTGAATGAAACCGTCCTTGTGATGAGGTTGCGTGAACCACGCAGCGTGATAGAACAAACCAAAAGGTGCTCGGTTGGTCGAATAATGGCGGTCGAAATTTTTCATTAGCATCTTGAAGACGCCTTCAGCATCAGGCGGGTTGCTGCAAGCATCGCCCATCGAGCAGCGACCGCCGTTAAGGTCCTGCCACATTACCATAGGCATTTCCCAAACGCCGGGGTATGATCGGGTGGGACACGGAGGAATCATGCAATCGTGGAAGAGCTTGTAATCTAAGGTGTAGGGCCAGCTTGGAGGTTTGTTTTCGTAGATCGGCATCGAAGAGTCGTAGGTGAAATTCGAATCGTACAACATTTTGAACATCTTGTTTCCTCCGACCTGTTTATACCGAAATTTAGCCCTAGTTCATCGGGGAATTTTTTAAGCTTACAGATAAAAATGGCGCCCTCATGCCACGAATATCTTCTAATTTGACTCCACCATAGGCTGAAAGGATTTCCCTTTGTCCGGCTACTTCTCTTGTCCACTTCTTTTGCGAGAATTGTTCCCCGAAACTGTGACTGTAGTGAAAAAGGGTTTAAATCTATGCCCAAAAAACCTGACCAAATTAGATTTAGGGGTTGTGCAAAAGCTCTAATGTGTGCTGATTAGTGAACCCCGAGAACCGAAACCAAAGAGTAGCATGTGCAAGTAAAAATATATATATCAGGTGTAATAACGGTGCTTGTTCTATAGTAAAAGTAGTTCACTACTTGTGCTGCATTGTTTAAGTAGTAACTTACGACACAGTATGGGAAGCAATTTCGTGTCCATCAGAGTACAAGTTTTGGACTTGGCTATAATCAGTCCATTCGTGGGACACATAGAATGTGGCCGATATGGGACAGCCATTTGGATTGACACGGCCTTTCTCAAATAGGTCGCTGTACAACCCCTTGTTGAGGTCGTTAACGGAGTCGTCAAATGTAAGCAAGACGATTTGGGGTACATGTTCAACTGGTACGTCACCTAAATGATTAGTGAAGAAAGCATAGGAGAACCGTTAACCAAAACTTATTAGACGCAGAGAAAATAAATGTAAACAGTAAAACAAAAATGTTTAATGGAAGAGTTGGCGAGTTGTTGGGGGCGGAAGCACTGAAGGGCCGTAATACTATTTGCCCACTTACGACACAGTGTGCGATGCCATTTCGTGACCGTCGGCGTACAGGTTTTGCACCTGACTGTAATCGGTCCATTCGTGCGAGACATAAAATGTGGCAGAAATGGGACATCCGTTCGGATTTACTCTGCCGTTTTCGAAAAGTTCGCTATAGTAAACTTTATTCAAATCATTTATGGCGTCATCGAATGTTAGCAAAACCATCTGGGGAACTTCCTCCACGGGTAAATCACCTAATTTTTGCGAATTGACTTTAGAATACCGTTTTCATCCTTTGCGGAATCCTGTAAGAGAAAGAAAGCGCAGACGCGTCTAATGTTCTTCCTTACCAGGTATCTCCTTGCCGCCGCAGCTGCAATCGGGGAGAAGGCAGACATCTTTCCGGCATTTAGCTGCCGTCTTATCGGGTTGCGGTTGAGGGTAGATAGCTTCGGGTCTTCTTGGCGGGAACCTATAGATATCGATGTATTCGGATGCCTTAGATACAATCGAAGTGGATGGTTTCAGGGTGGGTCTCGAGCGACTTCAATAGAAGAATGTTGTCATTCATATACCGTACCAAGAAAACTTAACTTACGATGGAGGTGTACCGCGATTAATAATTATTTCCGGATTATTATTGACAGCATTGGTGGTGGTGTAATGAGCCGAGCCGCGCGTCCGGCTTTGCGTCCTGCAAAAACCAAATAAAATCGAATCATTTAGCGTCATTTGGTGAAATGTCTTATTTCGTGGAGGTGCAATTGAGTTATCACCCCTTCCCAGGATATATTCGTATCAAACAATATTTCTACCATGCAACAGCATCCAAATGTAGGTAACTAATAAATTGTTTAGTTGATGCCAAGGCAACGCCTCATACTGATGTAACTCTGTAAGTTCATCTCAATACTACAAACAACGAAATTTAGTGGCGTGTTAAATATGTGCGTTGCTTATCCGATGTAATTGAAGTCCACACTTTTACTGAGAGCACACATACAATCTACTGCTTGCTTTTATTTTCAAATAATGCCCGTAAAAAATAAATGCAGCGCAAATACTACGGAAAACAAAACAAAAAACAGTCTAGGTTTCCGGTCCAGTCAACTTTCAGTCTCTAAAGAAGATTTGGTCTAATTTGTTCCAAGTTGGTCAATCGACTGAATGTTTTGTGTGTGTGTTTTTGTGATTGTATACGAATGTGTGTATGCGTAGGTGTAAATCAAAGAATGTATAATGCATTACATGTGTGGTGACACTTTGGCAGTGTTCAGGATCAATAAAGAAGCGTGTGAGGGATAGTTATATGTAAAAATCAGAGAAATTGGTGCACTAATAGAATGAAGAACAGCGGAAAATTGTGGTTCGCATGCAAATAATATTTACTGTTGCATCATTTACGTATAAAAAAGTACCTCTGCTTGATATCGTTGCATTTAACATTTGTCGTTTGGTTCTCGTTACATTTGGGATTTTGCCGTCGCGATGACCCTACTCCGATAATCGACTTAATCGCAGCATTAACCCGGGAATTTCGTGCAGGAATTGAGACGTTTCTATCTACCAAACTGGTCTTGGTCGCAATGATAATGTCTGGGGAATTTGGTGGAGGTTGATTGGGGGGCTTGGGTTTAAATGTCGGAAGTTGGTCCGGTTCCGGCTTAATTAAGTCGTCCGGATCTACTAAAAGGGAGTGCAACGGCGGTACTTCAACTGTATTCCGAAAACGACTGTACTTAATTTTGGGCTCAGCATTGTACGGTCTGACACGTTGATTAGATTGCAAAAGATCAACAACGGTGCCGAATAGTTCAATTGCGCTACTGGTAACTGTAGTAGTAGGTGTGATAGTGGCTGTTGTAGTAGTTGTTGGTGCTTCAGTGGTTCTTATAGTGCTAGTAGTTGCAATAGAAGGAGTAGTCTTGGGGATGGTCTTAAAGTATCTGTATGTCGTAATGGCGTCAGTATAGGGGGTTGACGTGGCATCGGCGAGACTGGGTCTACGGTTTTTGAGGGTTTTTCCGACTGTGGATGCCACATCATCACTAAATTCGTTCAAAGGCAAAAAGTCTTCGTTTCCAATTGGAAAAGATTGCGTGCTACTAGCGAAAATCGTATTGATTGCCACCGGATTGATAAACTTTCTTATAGCCTTAATGCCGACTGATTTAATCTGATCGAATTCTTTCGCATTATAGCTCTCCGTTTTAGGCACCGTTATGTTAGGATTATCAGCGGTTTTCGGGAAAATTGACTTCAAGTAGAATTTCGAGGGAGCATATGTGGTAGGCACAACAATAGTTTTTTGGGAGCTTTCGTCGAATGTTCTAGGTGTACTTCTGATTAAATAGATTTTCCGTTTCAAGTATTCGGATGATCGGTCATTATCGGTAGAGAATGAAGTTGACTTGGACGCTTTTGTAATGAAATGATAAAAATTGGGTTTGGCGGTTGTTGATGGAATTGTAAAGGGAGATGGCTGATTGACGATGGCAGAGCGAATTGGCTTATGCAAACTGAAATCGGTTATTGTGTCGGGATGATATTTAGGTCTGTATGTGACAGGAGTTGGGATTGCGTCTTGTCGGCGGTCTATAGTGTTTTCTAGTGTTGACAAAGAAGGCGATAACAGAAGAGTAAACTCCGGTTTTTCGGCTAATGTATTAGGTAATGACTGTGCTCGTGTTTGATTCGCATTGGACGCGACAGGCGATCTGTTAAAAATAAATGACAAAATTCCTATTACTCATTCACGAAAACGAAAAAAACTATGATTTTACACACAAAATGGCAACAATACACAATACACTATAAAAAAAAAGATTAGATGATAAAAAAAGGAGCACCTTAAAGATACTACAAATGGCAAATTTAATTCATGGTCAAATTGGAGAGTTTGTAGTACCTTATTGGATCGGGGGTAGCAAGTGGTTTGCTAGGAATAGGAGCCGTTGACGTAGGTACTTCATTGGATTCGTTTTCGATATTCTGGTTTTCCCTAAACATTGCAGCATCAATTATACTTCTTATCGATCAGGGTAACAAAGTTTAAATCAGCATACAATACATACCTTGTAATTTGTTGGCGATTCGGATGCCTGTAACTTTGATCGTCCGTCTGGAAAATTTCACCATTAAGGAGATCTAAATTCGAAGAAGATCATAACTTATAGCAAACCTTTACCTGGCTTCCAAAACTATTATCATCATTATAATCAGTAACAGACGGTTGTTGGTAAACATCTTGATTATTGTAGTTGTTCTGAAGGTATCCTGTACCACCGCGTTTGGTATCATCGGAGGTAGAAGATTGTTGAAGTGGAGGAGCCGGTGTGCCGCGATTGCTGTAACTTTGACCATTGTTTGCGCTATTCTGATTGTTGTTATTTTGATTGTAATGTTGGGAATAATCAACATCGCGATACAATTCGACGTCGTCTTCGTACAAGTTATAGTAGGGGTCGTAATGAGAGGGGTCGTAATGTTGACTGCCGTTGTAGAGGGTTCTGGCAGTAGCGGTGGCTACGGACGGTTGCGAGGGAGGATTCGCACTGGTCACTTCAACCCTGTGCAGGAAAAACATTCAATTACCATTTTCATTTTAGAAAGACGACATAAATTTTGCACAATTGCTTTACCCCGCCGCATGCAACCCACAATGTTTTTACCTTTGCGTTTTGTTCGATTTGTCAAGTCCATTGTCACGGTCATTAACACGTTTATTTGTCATCAGTCTAAGTCGAATGTTTCCACGCTGTTTTGGGGTAGTTGGCGCTCTGTTGGCAGTATTTTGAGGTCTTTGTCGAATGGTATACGTTGGTCTGGGGGTGGTGCTTGTAGGGCTGGTAGTCTTTGGTTTTGAAGTAGTGGAGGACGGTAGGGTGGGCGGCATTTCGCTTGTGGTGAATTTGTACACCATAGAGGGTTTCGTAAAGAGATGCGCGGGTAAAGTGGAGGTAGATAAATTTTGCATTTTCTCGTTATACCGAGCCGAATATTTTACTTCCCACTTGCTTTTGGACTGCGCGTTAGTAGTGGATTCGGGATAATCGTACTCTTCGTAATAGTATTCCTCGTCGTCCAAAAGCGTTGTGGTAACACTTGGTACTGTATTTGAATTGTTCGATGGCATTCGATGACTAGAATTATTTTGTTTGTTTTGATGAGGGGCGGTACTTTTCTCAAGATCGTCTTCATCTTCATCGTAATAGTAATAATCATCACTCAGGGTCGTGAGTATTGGTTTCGACGTAGTGAAATGTTGTATCTTGGTTTGATTATATTTGGCCCGTTGGCTTTCGCGAATTTTTTCGATAATTTCGTTTAGATCTAATTTGGGTGGCGAAAACAATTGGTAGCTACTAACAGTGGTCGTCTCCAAGGAGTGCTTAGTTTTCGGTAGCTTCTGATTCAGAAGAAATTCCTTAACAATAGGATCCGTTTCGTTGAGAATTTCGAAACGATATCTGCTTGTATCGAAATTGCCGGTAAATGTTTTGAATGTACTTTGGTGCGAAAACAGATCGGGTAATTCGGTAAATTTATACTTTGGCGTGCTACTGCTCTTAGCGGGTTGGATGTTAAAGTATTGATAATTCTCGTTTCGGTCGCGATACGCGTTTATATTGTTGTTAGGTGGTCGTTTGAATTCCAACGGCAGAGACGGCCTAAACGGTTCTTGCTTTGACTCCGGCGACAGATAATTGAAACTTGTTACGTGAAATTTATGGACTGAGGTAGGTGGCAGCGGAAGGGCAGGTAAGAGTTGTTTGTTCGCGGGATATGCAATTTTACCGCGCCAAGCAGGGTCTACACTTTGTTGCACTTGACTAGAAATATATGAATAAGCATTTAATAGCAAATACTTGTTGCCATAATATTCGGTTTGCATTGCGTTACCTTCTTTGTACTTGTCTTTTGCGTCTTCTCAAGTCATTTGTTATGTCTATAGTCTCGCGGCTAAATGGAAACGAAATGATTAACTATTGCTAGGACTTACTTGCTATACGAAACAACAGACAACAATTTATTGCTAACCTGTAATGTTGCACCGGCTGCGAATGTTGCTGTTGTTGGGCTTGCTGTTGGGTGCCGAAGGATATGACGCCGATCTTCTCTCCGCGTCCACTGTACGTCTGCTCGACGGGGCCGAGTAACAAAAGAGCAAGCATCAGATAAGAAAGTTTGCCACTTGCCAATTCTGCGATTCCACGAATTCCTTGATCACTTACCGGAATAGCGTTGGAATGTCGCAGACCGTCCCGATCTCTTTGCACCTGACCGATGGTCGACGGCTGACCGCGGTAAACTCTCTGCTGACGGTCGCTTTCAATTTCTTCAGCTGGGGGCAACGTTTCATCGGCATCCTCGTACAACTGCTGTTGCTGCTGCATAAAATGAAGATCCATGTCATGAGACGAATCCCTTACGCATTTACCTACCTTGATGATCTCCTGCTGCTGCTGCTGTTGCTGCTGTTGCTGCTGCTGCTGCTGCTGGCTGTGATGAAGCTGCCGCGGCTGTCCTCTGGAGGTGACCACAGCTTGGGGTTGCGGCGGTGGCGGAGGCGGCGTGTACCTACCTCTTTGGTCGCTGCGATTCGAGGTGCTGGGGGCGGCTGTGGCGGTGGCCGTTGCGGCCGAAACTTCCGTACCTATGGCATCGCAGCCGACGTTGCGGGGCCAGTCGCACGTTTGCAACTCGTGGCTGTACATCAGGCCGCCCGTGCAGGACTCCAAAAGAGCTCCGCCGAATACGCACACATAATATTGCGTGCAATCGGTCGGATGAGGATAATAGCCGAACTCTTCTGGGCAGTCAAAGTTAACGCCGGTTTTCACTTCAGCAGTTACCGGTTGCGTTCGCGTGATTTTTCTTTGTCCTGAGCATACTCCTGCAAAATCAATGCACATTGTTCATTCGAAATCAGCAGCTGTTGCTAATTAGTATATGATCGGACTACGCATGCAGAAGTGTTGTATAAGCATCGAGTATCGCGAGGTATGCAGGCATTGCATCGATTTTTTTTTATGATTTTTTATTATTTTATAGATAAAAGTAATTATTATTGTTTACGCGTCTTTGCTTTATTGCTGTGTTGTCAAAATCGCTTTGGAAGCAATTTAACAAAGTAGGGGTAGCGACGGTAACGCGAAAGAAAACACGTAATAATTAAATCAATTAACGTTTACCATAATTAGAGCTATAATACCAGCAAGTCCTACTAATTTATAGTTGTCCGTGTACATACGGAGAGGTTCCACATTATTACTAAACGAATTCCTTACTTATTTCATTTCATATTAAGCGCCATTTCTAAAAAAGTCTCGAAGACTCCGGAGACCAATATAGATGTAGATGATAAAAACGAAAGTAAAAGAAAATTATTGGGTCTCTTGCTACTGTTACTGCTGTTGCTGCTGTTGTTTGAGAAACATTACTGCGTTGTGACCTTTCTTTTTGAGGATAAAACAGACAGTATACTTTGCTAGTCACATAACAATAATTCATAACCAGGTGAATGCACAGTATATTTGCTTATGTGGTATATTATTTGTAAAAGTGAATGCATGCGGCAGCAGCACTCTTCTGTTCTTTGTACCACTACACATGCATGCATCTGCAAATAGCCACAAACCAAAACTGCAATGGCTCAGTAATCTATTACCAAATGAGCAATTAAAGTAATCGCTCGGGGATCCATTGCGAACTCTCTTCGCTACGCGATCCCAGAATTAAAAAACTAATTATTATGTCATCATTGCTATTAATTTTATTATTTAGCTTAATAATAACAATTGCACTTCGCGAACGTCCTCGTTCCTGGCCATATCGAACATTTATCTTGCAAAATAAAGAGAAAAAAAAATGGAGAAGAAAAGAAAACGCCAGTGGCGCAGTGCAGCGAAATAACAATCGCGTCGATGGAAAAATCTCCCACGACACTAATAAATTTCTCTATCTATATTTATAAACAATCGCTGGGATGTCGTATTTAGAACGTAAAAGCTGGGAAAGCCGAAAATTTCGTCGCACTTTCATTTTGCAAGCAATTTTTGCATGTGCGAATAGACCGATCGCTAAATTAAGCGCTCCGAGTCCTTGATATTTACCATTAACATTGCACAGGATGCATATATGCATGTAAATGCATACGGTGCGATAATTCAATAATTTATTATCAGTTAATTGCATCGAACTTTAGCAGTTCATACCTGGTACGCAAGTACGCAAATGTCAGTGAGCTGACCATTACATTACTTGCGCGCATAAAATATACTGGACAATTACTTTTATGCGAAATAGTGCGCGTTTAAACATTGCAGAGCGAAACTAATGAATAATTGCCCAATTTAATTAGCGACCTTCGTGCGCCCGGTAAAAGTAAACGCAAAAATGTTACAGTTCGAGGTTGCACGGCAACTTCCTTCATCGTACGGGCATAAATAAGTTTATTTATCAATATATTGTTGCATATAATAAACTGAAATTTATATTCACCGATATATTACGGAATTTTATAGTCGGTGCTTTCGATATACAGGATGTTGATGTTTGCTCGAGTTTCGAGAAGCGCCAAAGCGGCCGGTTTTGTTTGGCCGTCCGTTAAACTACACCGCGCGGAGCTGTTGCAAGACTTGCAAGCAAATTACAAAAATATTGAATCGAATTACGACTGCCTCTGATATTGTAAAACATTACACTCTAATGAAACACTTTTAGAAAACAGTTTTTGTTTTTTACGTGCAATTTTGTATTGGCCAAGAGGCCAATGCCGGTTTTACCAGCACTATATATACATTATAATAATTTATGAAATTAGGTGAAACGGTGCTCTTTATAAGTCGGCAAAGCTGAAATGCGAAAAGTGCGATTTTTATTGACCTTTCGGAAATCCGTGAGAGCTTTCTGCCGCACCCTGTACAGTTTGCATAAATCACGCCGAAGTTGGCAAAAGTGGATTTTTTTTCTCCGCCGCACCGGATTAACAGCCGCGCGGCCGAAGAACTCACACATATGTATGCGTCTGCATATAGATACAGATACGCATAAGTATTTTATATCTATATATTTATATTTATATCTATCGATAAATTAAAATGCGTGCGCGAAGGAGGTTCAACAAACTGTCCGCTCGCGGAATCGGGAAACTTACGTTTTGCACGAAGAGGCGTAATTGGAGAGACACGCGCGAAAGATATGCAAAGAGCGAAACCGACGACATCTTCGAAGGCCACACACATACAGATTCCCTAAAATCGCCGTCGCCGATGCCACGAGCAATCCAAGAAAGCCACATAAAATTTTTCAATTGCCCACCTACTTGTAAAATAGTACCATCGAGTCGTTTTATTGCTCCCTTACTTATTCTGTTTATTTACACCCGCGGCTCGTAGCCCGAAGGCCCGCAGGGCATAAAGTCGATCGGCGGGCACTTGCGACCGAATGTCCCGGGCTTCATCTAACGCGGATCGGCTCGTAAATAAAATAGCCCTTCGCATAATGGTCGCGCACTTTCAGTCCGAGCGATATCATCCAATAATAAATAAAACGATCGCCAGAAGTGAATGGGAAAGGAAGAAGTAAGAAGCGGTCGAAGGAGCGAGGGAGCGAGAAGGAACGGGCGTGCGGATCTCGTGCTGCGCCATCCGGGCATTTACTCAGCGTGTGCCGCGCGCTCTTATGGCCAATTGCATTACAATTGCATCGGATCGCATGGCGCGCGCGAACCATTAAAGAGCGCGCTCGTTTCTGCTGCCTCTTCCGACACTTTCCTGATAAACACGACCACGATTACTTGTAATAAACACAATGAAGTAATACATATCATTGTTTTATGGCGTTTTCTTTGATTCTTGGGTTAATTGGCACTCGCTTACTTTCTATATCTGCACCATAGAATGGCAGCATTCACCGCACCGGACACGCCAATTGTACGCTGCATGCGTCTCTCAGTGCGTGTACTTTCAAGGGTTCTCTTTTCGATTCTCTCATTACTTATCCGCTACACATCGAAACAACAAAGGTGTGAAATCAATGGTAGAAGTATTTCGCGCGCCCGTTGTTACTGTTGATACTGAGTTGTTTTTTTTTACGATGTTTCTCGGCGGCATACCCACAGTGCGCAATTCAGTGCACACCTTATCGGCGACGATCGCGGAAAACTGCACTGCTCCACATTCACATTTTGCAACAAATAAAAACCGTACAGTGCAATATTGTTACTTATAGATTAGAAAACGGCAATAATCGGACGAATTTTCTTGCTCAACTGTAACGAAACGCTTATTGGATCAATACAAGCGCACTTGTTGTAGTACTATGTAGTATAAATTATATATATATATATATATATATAGTATATAATTGTGCTCATTGATTGTTAATTGCGAAAAATCCATTGCTTGTATTGAAAAACCGTCCGATTTCCCAATGAAAGCAGCAAACTATTTATTTGTTTTATAAATTATCCGTGCGATGCGCGCATTAAAAGAATAATAAAAAAGTAAGTAGCAATTTTGCAATTAACTCTTCGGATAAATAAATTTTACAAGAAAAAAAAAATTGCATGTAATCAGTATGAAGTTAATTGACTCCAATAACTTACATAACAGACGCAAGAATATTAAGCATTGAGCGGTAAGCGCTTGATAATTAAATAATAATAATATAATTTATAGTTTGTGCATTTTGTTTTCTTTTTCTTTCTGGTTTTTACTTTTTGCCAAACGTTCACTAATGGGCGCAATCGATTAGCGCGGATTTTTCTTCCGCTTCGATCGGGACGTCGGAAGATCGATCAGTAAATAGCGCCGGTTTCCGGTCGGAAGTAATTTGCGAGATCCGACCAGTGTGCAATTAGAGCGCAGTTCATTTGGCGACTCTTTCTTTTATAACGGTGGCACACTAAGTGCCGCGACATCGAACTGCAGCACAAGAAACTTCGACTTCCAGTCGACCGAAATAATTGTATAATAAAAGTGTAAAATGTGTACTAAACTACATAGTAGGTGTTCTTTATTAGTCGGAGAACTCTCTTGCGTCACCACAATTATTGTTCTCGTTTTAATTTCATTATTATTATTATTATGATTATTTGTTTTTTCTTGGAGATTTTAAAGCAAAACGACGACGGTTTACATAATAGAAAGTAACTCTGACCTAATTATGGCCGTAATTTTTAATGTGTGCCGTGCACCAAGACAGTTTTTTCTTTTCTTTTCTTTTTTATTTGTTCGGTTTTTTTTTGCGTAAATGCGTCCCGCGAGTGCAGTGCGTTCACCCAGCAAACGCAGCGCGCTCCTTCCTGTCCTCGCAGCAGCGATCGCGGCGAATTGATCGGCGTCGGAGGACGGCGAGGCGAGTTCGAGAGCAGCTGTAATGGCATACATCGAACTGCACCACCTATGCAATTCGATTATTATGACATCACCGACAGGATAATAAAGTCTGTCGATATGGACGGCGTATATGAATTTATTAAAAACGCTAACGAATTTTCCGCATTTTGTACTGTTATAATTCATTTGTTACCTGTAGCATAACGAAAGTAAGATTTTATGTTATGGTACTAGAAAACATGTTAGAAAGTCATTGGAGTAACGGAACTATTACTACAGAATGTAAATTTAGTCAGTCACTATTCCGTGCATTCGAACGAATTTATATCCACTTACGTGTGTGTGTATACGTACAGACGCTGATATACTTTGCTTATAATTATGCAAAATTACTTAAAGCAGCGCTTATATATTTTCACACAATATCCTGCACTAGGAACTGCTATAAATATAACTGCATGTGCAACAAAACATCTAAATTTACATATACCAAGTGTTTCGACTTCTTTTTAGTCTTATTATTTATATTATTGTATTCGCAAACTGCATATTTATTTTATTTAATCTAAGGACCGATTTCGTTGAATAATTTATCGAACACTTTGTATATTATAAAGTTTTAAATTAAACCTCGCATACCGTTAAACACAAAACGGGAAACAATATAAGCTAGAACATGAACAATAAAAAGCGATGATTGAGTATGATTGCGAACATTCTCTTGAACGGATGCTGCTGGAGCTTTTACCTCTTTGCCTCCACGGCGACTATAATAAGTGCGTCTGATTTTGACGAGCGCACCTTTATTAATTCTCGTATAATAATAATCGAGAGTCCCGCGCGTCCGATATAATAGCGACTCCACACTCTTCGTTCGTCGTTATTATGCACTCTATGGAGGATAATAAAAAATATTCCATAATGAATTGCACTTATATTCATCTTTATTGTACATAATGTACATGTAGAGGTACACGGTCTTAAGATGCGGAACGGCGGAACACGTTCGTCGCTTTATATATAAATGCACATTACAAATTCGATTCCGCCGCAACGCCGTATCGGGCTATATTGAAACAAAAACGCAGCGATAGAATGCAAGACAGGCGGTCGTAATTATAACTATTACGGCTAAGTGATTAATAAAAAGGTTTGTGGAAGAAAAAGTGGAACAATTACGCTCTCAAGATGCGATCGCACAGGAGGCTATTCTGTTCAAGAGGCGCGCACCGGGCACCAGGCACCAGGTACCGGTGTCTCTCTTTCTTCGGAAGAACCGACTAGCTGAAGAGCAGAAGACCGACGAGATTTGATTTGAAATCTCACAAAATCTTGGGCTTTTTTTTTTGTTGCCGTTGCTGTTATATTATCTTATATTATATTTGTATATGGCGATGAGAAGAAACATGGGAAACCTTGAATCGATTCTTCAACGAAATGATGTAAGAGCGTTGCTTGGATGATGGCAAGAAAATTAGTCGGCGTGTGTACGCGGAGCATTTGAATGCTGTTCACCCAGCACGAATATCTTTAGAAAGTGCAAGTTTAATTGGACTCATTAATTAAGAGCTGCACGTGTAAATTAGAATATGCAGCCGCTTGTATAAAATTATTTCGATAGAATGTTGCTGCTTATAGTACGTAGAGCTAGCTAGGCTGTATACAGCTCTGCTCGTATCACTTTCTATTCGAATAAAAAACCCCAGCGTGAAAAATGTTCAAGTGCAATATTAAAAAAAAAAAAAAATTCGTTATGCGTAGTTAACCGTATTCCATTTCGTTTGTTTTCTGCGAGCGGCCGGTTTTTGCTTTACTTTTGCTTTTGATTGACTGCTTTGCTTTTGCTATTTGTTTGATACCCTCTGATGTATAACGGTTTTTTAAATTTTCTTTCGCGGAGAAAATAATTAATATTTGGGGAATTCTTTTATACATAAAGTGTATATTTAGAAGTCTCTTTGGTCAAGTGAAACTCTTTCAAAAGTTTGAGCATTGTTTTGTTAGTAAAATCGTTAATGAAAAGAAATAGATATCTCGAATTTATAATTGAGGCGTAAAATCATTTTAAAAGAAAGATATTTGGTAATACTTCAAACAAATATCGTTGGAAGATAAATAAATTTAAATGTATCTAAACAAAAAATTGTGTAAAACAAATCAAAATTGTGAATGACAGCAAAAATAAACACTTAAAATGACTAAATTAAAAAAAAACTAAAGAAAAGATTAATTTTTAATAAACAATGTATTGCCTAATCAGTTTTCGCATATATTACTGTAAAATAAAAAGGTTTTTAACATAAATTAAAAGGAATGTCTGTTTTATTGCCTAAATTGAATACACGTAACGCAACAAGTAATTTGTAACTGATTAAAAGCGAATTTACTTGTCTACTTTTGAAATATCGGCCTCAAAGAACGAACTTTTCGAACGAAATTACTCTCGAATTAAACGAGAGAGAATAATTCCGTTTAAAACGTCTTACTCAGACTTCGGAATTGCGATTATAAAATAATTAATCCGAGATGGATAAATCGGCCCGCATCGGCATACGTAAAAAACCAGAAAAGGCACAATTTCCTCAGAAACGGCCGCTCTATAGAAATAGTAAATTGCTAATTTATTTGCAAATAACTAAAAATGGTAGTCCGTTTAAAGCATTAATAATTTGACATGGTAAATACAAAGAGTATTGCATAACGGCGATGGAATATAATAAGACAAAGTAATTAAGAGTTTGCAAGCAGCCGCTGAAGGAACAGCAAGAAGGAAAAGTGCAGAGCCAGAGAGCGCGATCGAAAAGAAGGATATATTCCGAAGTGGATATTAGCAATGCGGCGGCGATTGTAAGGTCGCACCACACCCATGAAAGAACTATCGGAACAAACGGTAACAGAACGACTCCAGCTCGATGCGGTTTCGCTATTAACGACCTCGCGTATTAATTAAGTTTGAAAGTGATATAACGAGGAACAACAAAACGGGGCAATTATGTGTCGAGTGCCGAAAAACACGACGGTGAGCGGGCGGTAGCGCTAAAGGCCGCGCGAACCGGTTGGCATTTTCCCCGAGCCGTCCTGACTGACCGTACCTATTCGACGGAACAATTGAAACATTGCCGTATTCACCGTATTTATCCGCGCACACCGAAAACTCACTGATCCGCGATGCTTGAAAAATGCAAACAACGGGCGCAAGAACAACAAGTAAAGAGTTAAGGAACCGAGCCGTTACGCAATATGAAATAATAATGTCGCCATTCGTTGTTCTTTACTGTATCGCTTTTGCGGGCAACAGAACGATATTTCGCGTAATGGAGCGCTTTTGCTCCTTTTGCTACGCCACAAGAACATTACATGCATAAGGAATTCGATTTATCGCACACGGCCCGCAGCGGCGTCGAGCGAAATTCTGCACAATGGACAGTTGTCAGCCGCCGGGCTGGTGGCGCGAAAAAAACGGGGGCACGAAGTGAGAAAAAGTGCCGTGGCTAAACTGCCCGTTGTCTTTCGGCCTCTTTCTATAGGTGTGTGTGTGTGTGCATGTGTGTGCATGTGTGTGCATGTGTGCGCATGTGTGTGTGTGTGTGTGTGTTGTTGCATGATTTCTGAGTGGCAACGAGTGCCCGCCTGCCCACCCGCACCTAAATCCGCGCGCGTAAAGTTAAAGCGGCAGCGGCAGCGGCAACGGCAAGCGGGAGCGGGAGCCGGAGCCGGGGCACCGCAGTGAAAGTAAACTCGAGCGGAGTGCATGAACGTAAAACAGGCGTAAAGTAAGTGAACAGCTTTGTCATATTATAAGTTAGTTACGTTAACTAGATTTGCTTAAGTACATGCACGATTTTAATAATAATACGACCTTGTCACGTATTCCGCGCTATTCTTTCGCGCGCGGATTTTTTGCATCCGGGTGCCGGGCGTACCTATACGGGTACTATAGCCTGTCTGCTTGCCTCGGCCGCTCAACGCTCCGGACGCCCACTCTTCCCAACGATTTTTGCCCTCTTTCTTCGGCGCGACAGTTTCTGTGTTCTCGAATAAAAGTAAAAGTACGAAATTTTATATGGATTCGTTTCGATTGCGCAACGCTTTTATGTGATTTGTAGTTTATTTACTGGAACTAGCGTTTCAAACACACTCTTTCGAAAATCATATAATAATTGGACCATATACATGCTCAAACTATAAATAATTTTTTATACGGCTCTGCTCTGAACAAATAATTGTTTTCAATACATTGCCACTAAGTAACAATCTTGCAAAACACTCTTTTACGCTTTATTCTTTCGATTTATTTTTTCGCTCATTAAATAGATTTCATAAAAGAAAAAAACGGTTAATTTATCACCTACAAAAAATCGCAACAATTTATTTGAATTTTAAATTCAATTGCAAAACGCATTTAGCAGGACTTCATCAAAATCGGGGAAAATCAAGTGAAAACATTGGAAAATTATTTTTTCCCATGCAACACACTTTATATGGTAACGGTAATTCAAACGCATAAAATATTTTTCGAAAAAATTTCCCGCACGACTCAATAATAAACATTAGACACTAATGCCTAACCTTTCGCGAGACCTTATAAACTACAGTTGTAATTACATGAAAAATTAATTACGCCAAACTATTTTCGGTATTATGCATTTAAATCGAATCAAAAAGTGAAAGCATTTGTTTTCGGTGAAAGCAATATTTCTATAACGACCCATAGAAAGAATACTGTTATTATTATTGACCACCCACAAATTACCGATTGGACACGACTCATAATTACCGCCGGTGCATATTACGTGTGTAATGCACGTATCAGTTGATAAGTGAAAAATAACGAGTTTATAATTCAGAATCGAAAATGTCCGTGCTTTCTTTTACAGTTTACAATACGGTCGTTTAAAATGTTTCCGTTACAGTTACATTTGTTTTAATGTCCTTAATACCTCAATGTAATACATATTATTCTATTACGTAGCGATAAAATTAGCATTTCGTACAAAATTGAAAGTAAACTTATTTATCTACCTATAATACATTCCGTTGCTGTTCGAAAGAGACCCGAAGAAACAATCGACCAAAAAAAGACGTTAAACAATTTTCCACTTGTCACATTTTAACAGTGTATACATATATATATGAAATAATGCAACAAGTAACATTTACGGCTAATAAAAAAAACTTGTCTTGTAAATGATTATGCTGGTAATAAATGACAACAAAAGTGATATTAAAGCTGATTGGAATTTAATTGCTCCAAGACGCAATTATTAATTTTCGCAGTGCGAATCTGTTTGTGTGCAAATATAAAGTGTTAATTTAGTTTGTGTGTTTTTTTTCTAATACTAGTTGCTTATAAGGTTCTCTTTTTTTTATGCCAGCACTCAATGCTGCGAAATAAGTAGTTAATTAAAAATTAATAAATTGCACGATACATCCTTTAAATGTCAAATAAACAAGTCCATTGTTCGTGCGGACAAACAAAAGAAAAAGAAGTAGAAGTAGAAGAAGAAGAAATAAAAAAAGCGACTGCATACTTGAACAAACAAGTAGAAAGATTGGCAAAACGACAAAGGTCTAGTGCACCGTGAAGAGCGAGAGTTATTGTCCTACTTAATAATTGTCCGTTGTCCTACAAAATGGACGGACTTATTAAACAAATGCCAAACTCGTTTCACACCTGTTTAACTACCGACACACACGCAGTTCATCCTGCTGCGACCAAGATCGCGCGGCTCGCGGATAGAAATTGAGGTATAAATTAACGAAATTCGGTCTAGATGAGCGTCTCAACTGGGACAGAGGAAGTAAACGACCGAACGAATGAAAATTGCCTACATCCTAAGACGGTCAATTGACCCAATAACCTTTAAGGTGCGCGAGACAATATTAAGGCGCTTAAGTTAAATTACTTAACAACAATCGCACACAGATTGTAACTAATTAATAATGTTTATTGCCCGTTTCGTAAATGTCAAGTCTGCGAGATGCTATTTATATTATTTGCGTTTCGTCCGTTTTAGATGCCGCGGATTTTACTTTTATTGACGGTTTTTTTGTTTGTTTGTTTTCAATCAAAAGTGGCAACGGCGGCCCGGCACAGGTGAAAGTCAATCGCAAATGAAGAAGCCAGAGGTCGAATATGAATTTGCGCTCGGATTCATCGCAGCCATTATTGTATGCGAATTTTCGCAGCCAGATCTACGTGGCAACCGAAATGCACACTCGGGCATCGAGGTACGCGGGATGCTGCGGTGCAAAAAGTGACTGTTAGCAGTGTTAGTACTAAAACTGCTAAACGTTACTCAATAGGTCAATGCAGAAAACGAGTGTGTATAATTAAGAAGGATCCAGCATCGGCATCAGCATCAGCGGGACCAACAGCGAAATGATGAATCGTTGAAAACAAAAGTATTAATTTCGCTCGGAGTCTCTGATTGTTTATTTTAGTTGCGGTATACGTGCGGACGGAAAAGCATCAATAGTAACTGCTAATTGAACAGCGGTAATTATGAAAAATGCGTTCGGCGCATCGAAAAAGTTTTACGACTAAAAAGGATTTTCTATTCGCAGACATTAATCGTTAATTGCAGATACGCAAATTTTACACAATTACCATCATTCAGTTGTTATTAGACACTTACATAAACGCGCACCGTGCTTCGGCCGACGATTTCATAAACAGAAAAAATAAAATATTACATAAATAGTCAAGCCCCAATTGTTCGGGTACATCTATCTATCTGTCGGCTCATCGAAATCCTGAGTCGCGAAACCGCCTCAAAAGGTTTTCCATTATATTTGTTCATCATCATCGGTACGGGCTCGACCTTTAGCATAAATATATTTTCTTATGTAAGAGTACAGTGTACACCGGTTTGCGCTATACCATTTCGCCGCGGGCTTGAGATGCCGTTTAACGAAAGTCTACTTAGCGAAATAGTGTAGTTTATGAGCACGTATTTAGAGTAGGCGCAGATCTGTGACCGACAAATATTTAACGTAACCGAATTTTGAAAAGCATCAAAAGAAGCAACGCCAGCGAAAGAAGAAGAAGATGAAGAAGAAACAGAAGACGAAGAAGAAGAAGAAGAAGAAAAAACAAACTGAGCGTCGTGCATAAACTTCATAAATTATAGATGAAACTTTCGCTAATTCAATCTCTTGATCTTCAGCGTCTTCGTGCATTAAATGTGTAATAATAACCAATAATAAAAGTCGTTCTAGTAACGAAGAAACTTTTCACACGCAACGCAATATTAGTAACATCATTAACAATTGATGCTTAATGACCACCGTTCGGAAACGATCTTTTCGACTTTTCCATCTAGTGGCGTTCACCGTTTCATTGTATTCCACACGATTCGACCTGTGCGTGCATGTGTGTTTGTTTGTGTGTGTCTGTGTGTGCGTGTGTGTGGGAGCAAGTCGAATTGTTAATAAGGTCGACGTGATGCAACGTTAAGATCTTCGAACACATAATGAAAAAAATGTTAATTAGAATAACTTGCCGCGCGTTGCGCTATTGTCATTTTTCGAATTCCAATTTGGACCTGCTGAGCGATCCGAAAATCATTAAAAACGATTCTATTAGCACTCGGCCGCTGCAATGCCCATTCAAATGAGCCGAAAAATTTAAATGGAGTATCGGAATTCTCGTAAAGAGCGCGAGACAAAGTAAAAGTTGCAAATGTAAATGTCAATTGTGCGGTGCTTTAAGCAAATGCACACGTAATTCGTCAACGGTGAATTTTTAGGGAAAAGTAGTGAAAGTCTCCGGCGCGATTAATTGAACGGACTGTTAGAAGTAAAATAGAGTAAGAAGTATGCGTGTATTCTGACTAGGTACAGATAATCGGTCGCATTTTTAAGGTGACAGTCGCTCACACACAGAAACGCACGGCAAAACTTTCGATTCATTTTCGATTAACATAATACGCGCGACGTTTAGAGCCGCGCCGCGCGTGACCGTTCGCACCGAACGAGCTCTCTTTAAATTAAAAAGCAATTAACACGCTTTTATTATTTCCCATTGTAACATCTTCCGCGTTTTCCCGTTTCCATCGTCGACGGTTGACGAGCAGAAGAAGCAATTAAAAAACGATTATTTGTCCGACTGTGGGCGCAGGAAAAGAAATGTTCCATCGGCGCTCCGGAGCGCGCGTCGCTCGCCTCGATCAGAAATTACAAAATTGTCGGGGGGCATCGAATGCAACGCATATCGGGAGCGATCATCGGCCGCGAACAAATAATAATGAAGCGGACTCGTCACTTTCACAATGCCCGTGCTCGCGATGTGTCTAGTTGCGTCTTATACTATTAGGGAAACTTTCGATAGTTCAAAAGTCGTGCCCTTTGCGCGCGCGAAAAAGTTCGACGCGCAACTAGACTGTACCTAACGGCCGAACGAAAATAGAAAGCGTTTTAATTGTACGAATTAATGAAAAATAGCGTTTATTTTTAGTCGGACCAAAAGCTATCTAATTAGCGTTATGCAATGCAACTGAACAATGCGCAATTCTTGCCATTTTCGCGAGGCAAGATTAGGTGTCGAAGTGCGAAAAAGAGTAGAAATGCACGCCACGTTCGGGTTTTCTTCGTTCCAGTTTCCATTGGCCGCGCTCCATTCGGCTTAATGGTTTAGAGTTTAGACGAGCGTTCAGCATTTATTATATTTGCGATCTTGGTTTGGCTGCGGCGGCGGCAAAATAGATGAAACAAAAGGCGACACTAAATTTCTCGCTCGCGCGCGCATTTTATAAAGGGAAATTTTCTATTTGACTGCGAGAGCTCCCGCCGTGAAAACGGCGTTTGCGGGGCAAACGATAAAAAGGACGGAGAGAAATATAACGCTTCCATTGAATTCAAAATCGGCGTGCATATAATTATTGCAAAGCATGCGAGTAAGCAGCAGTCGCAGCATCGGCAAGAGCCGCTTTTAGATTTTTCCTCCGGCATCTGATCTATAATAAAGTGCGCCGCGTACTGCTGCATTGATTCCGCTCGTATTGCCGAACGATTGAAATGCAGCAGAAACAGTACCTACACAGCGAGCAAGACCGGCCACATAATTTTTCTTATATCACTATCACTTATTATGTCACATACTGGTTAGAGAAACTAGTTTACTATTTATTTCTTTCGCAAAAACCTAACTGCACACATTATTTGTTTAACTAGGTGATGATTAATTAAACGGCGCGAAGAGAGTTACGGCACGTAGAACCTACGCATTGTAATTAACGGACTTTTCTCGCGTGCATGTACTCCAGTCGACGATTACTAATTAAAGGCTGTCAATATTTCGATGTTCGAGACAATGGTGCGCACCTTTTAATTAATCGATCCTCACACGAAAAACAATTGCGAAGACATTCGGTTTTCCTCCGCAGCTTTTTTAAGGTAAACGGTATGAAAGAAAAAAAATCACGGTAATTAATTCTATAAGGTTGACGCTGGTCGCGGACTAGTTTTCCTTCGAAAGAATTCGATCGTTTATCGATTCCATTTGAAATCTCTGGGGTTTTTGTTTGTTTTCGTGTCTTTGATGTCTATATAGAAATGACGCAAGTATTCGAACCTTTTATACATATACTTGATAATATCGATATACAGATTATGTAAATTAACAATCAATTGGCTCCGAACGAACCTCATAATTCGGCCGTTTGTGTAACAACAATAACTTCACAATGTACGAATTCTCGAAGCAGTAGCACACAATTACATATTGTTATAATTGGAGAGTCATTGCGTAATTAAAAATTTATTATAGCTGATGAGAAAATAATGCAATTAATAAATTTGAGTGTTTCGCAATGAGCGAGCGCGGTGGCAAAGGTGCGAGAACTGCGAGCGTTGAAGTTCCCAGGCGGCGCGCTATATCAACAGATAAAACTCGAATCCTCGAAGGATAAAGCGCGGAAGCGCCGAAGAGGTTATTGGATAATGGGTATTTAGTTCAGGTGATTCGATGGTGTCGCTCGGAACGACACAATTGGCTAATTGGTTTCCGAATTAGCTATAATGAAGTTGCTGTACACGAATTATGATGTAACAGTGTAAAATCATAAATTCATAATGAAATGACAAATTTCGTTTCCACGATCGTGTAAATAAACCATAAAAATGATAATTTTTGACGACTCCGCATCGGAGAGGAGCGAACGTAAAGAAGGATCGTTTACGGTGTGATATTGAGGCAAAAACAAGCGGATAATTTGGTAATTTGATGCAACGCTCGCGAATCGAAGCAGAGAAAAATTGGCCAACCGCTCGGCTTGTCTTGTCTTATTGTGAATTCAGCGCGGATAGAATAATGAAGTTATATAATATTTATTTCTCCGCGTGCGTCTGAGAATGAGATTGGTACTTGTAATAAAATAATAATAAATAAGTCAGCCGAAGAATAGGAGCGAGCGTAATGCAAAAGCCATTGAGTCGGTATTCCATGAGAAATACTACGCATCCGATGCGATCGCAACCGCACGGGATTTTTTCGAAAAGCGAGAGAAAAAAAATGCAAATGTATCGAACGTCTGCAGTCGCATTGAAACTAATTAGATTGTCGCGGAGAAATTGTTGCTAACGATTTCGATGCCGCGATCTTAAAGGTGAACGAGCCAATTCAGAGTCTAATAAATAATTGGATCGGGATAGTGTAATTTCGTCAGAACTACTGGGTAAAAACAACTACCGATCGCTAAATGTCACGGACTTTCGAGAGATAAGGGGAAAAGAACAAGAGATCTTGCGTTGTGCTGTGTTATATTCATGGCCAATGTTTTGTGCACACCTCGTAGCTGCCTACTCTAATTGAAGGTATATGGCGTAGAATAGGCAGCGGCAGCAGCAGCAGCAGCAGCAACGGCAGCAGCCAAAGACGCAAGGAGCCAAGAGCCAAAGGTCCTGGTGGGTGCGCTACATTATTAATTTTTACGTGCTTCTTGTAAGTGCAGTAATTATTATTATTGATTCAGTTGCGATTTATATATACAGGTAACCTTGGCATATACTGCGGCTTAGATTTATCGTTCGTATTGATTTACCAAAGAACAGCGAAACCAATTGTCCTTGCTTTCTATTCCTTAACGTCCTCTCCTCCACAATAGGGCTTTCGAAATTTCGACGACGCGAAAAGCTTTCGCGGTACATGCACGCCGTTTTCGTCGGTGCACAAGAAATTCGCGTGGAGAGCGCGGTAGCTAACTGAATTACTGCTGCCGCTGTTAATTTCATGCTTGCATGCTTCAATAATAACAAACAAAAAACTGCCACGAACAAATACTTATTAGAATTTATTGTATAAATCCATACGGCTCCGTTGTAATCCGTCGTAATTTGTACGCAATGCGAATGGTATACGAGGATAGGCACACATCAAATATACGAAATGAAACCATAAAAAGAAATAATAATAAAATGAAGTTACGAAAAGTGCGCGAAACAAAAGAAGCAACGACTTAGTAATACTAATAAGCACTGGCAATAATATAGTAATGATAGCTAGCTAACGAATTACAACTTACTAATGCAGTACTTTCTTGTTTGAATGTCGGTTCGCGCTTATGCGGTACTGCTGCGCGCAAACAAGCGAAATGGAAAACGACGTTCAATTTATTTAGCGTAGTTAACATTCAGAAAGTGTGCACTCAGTGTACGTGTGCACAAAAGTGAATTAATTATACACATACACCGATACGGCGTCGCGACGCATACACTAAGTAACACACAACATGCACCGCGAGCACAAAAGCGTACGCAACCCCTTCCGCAATTTAGTCCTGCCGACGTACCGATGCGGTGCCGTCTGTCAGTACACTTGTTGTAATTACAGCAAATCTCGTTTCTGGTAAACGCCTAATAGAATGTGATTGTACTTACCCAAAGAGGCTAGCAGCAGTACCGCGGCCCAAAATCTTCTCGTTGCCATTTCTTGGCCGATAATTAACGAATTTATCTCTTTCGAATCTGTTTCGATTTTACTTTTTGTTTGTTTTTTTTTGTTTTTCTGTTTTGTTTTACGGTCGGTCGTTGCGTCGGTGGTTAGTCTCAGCTAGGAATCCACTACTGATCGGAAATAATCCTAGTCACACGCAGGAGCTAAAAACACTTCCCCATGTAGTTCCGGAACGAAAATTCTCCCCAAATGTGACGGCGTTGCGAGAATACGCGCGACAACGAATATGATCGCGACTCGTTCTCGCGCTGACTGGGTCGCTTGCTTGATCAAAAGTGGTTCTTAAGTGAAATTATTCAGTGGGGACTATGGGAGAAAACTGAACTCCCCACTATATGCCGAATGCATATTGTCTTTGCGTTTGTTTCTACAAACGAGATAGTTAAAGGGAAAACGGAATGTATCGTTTGTTGTTGCCAAGTTGTTGATTTTTCCCCCGGAATTCGCGCGCCGTTCACTTCGAGCGGGCACCGCAGAAGCGACGGGGAACCTTGCAAAAGGTTGCCCACGTTTCGTATCCATCGGATACTCGGACGGCCGCTAGTTCGGCCGGTCGGCTGGATGGAAAACTCGAAAATTTGTTGTTGAGAAATTCAGAAATTGAAATGGCTAGGCCGCGAAAGGAGAATTTCGAAATTCGGGCGCGCATCGCTGGCCTCCTTGGCTATCTGCATCGATCGCCAGATCGATCTTGCATTGTCTACCTTACATCACTTCCGTTGACCGAGAGCTAAGGCCAAATCTTCAAACGAATCTGACTAATAAATTAATGCTATTTGGTTTCCACTGGTGGATGGACGGTGGTGGTACTCGCTTGATGTTGGCGTAACTCCGAACATTTATATATATATATTCTTAATAATTATACGTCTTGTCTAATAGAAACACATATGTTTACATAGAGTTATACATATATGTAAATGGAATTCCTTTTGTTATAAATATGTATAAGTGGTTGGTAGAACGAATGCAATAATATAATCTATATCTATATAAGCCGCCGTCAGTCTTTTGTTAAAATTTTGATGATCCTCAAACGTTTATCATAAATTCTTTACGGTCTTGATCCCTGCGCTCCTGGTACCTTCACAAAATCACACCAGAATCAGTCAATATCAACGCTTCACATTTGGAAACATAAAATTTAGAAATTTCGAGTTTGATGGAATGAATACCTTGCGAGAAGATTGACAAGTTCAGTGGGCAATTTGGTCAGCGACAAGTCGCGATCGCATTCGGCTTCGCTTAGTTCGCGGCAGTCGGAAAATCTCGAGGGCGGCTGCACGCAAAGGTACTCCGTGGAAGCGTTCTCTTCGACGTGCTCGCCCTTCTCGTATTCGCCGCCACTGCGATGAAACAAACGAGCAATGGCTTAGATAGAAAAGATTGTTCAGAATTATCTGCCAGATACCTTGGCTACCTGCTGCTACTAGTCCTATGCTTCCGACTTTGGCCCACGTGTCGCGGCGTTTGTCTCCGTTCGGTCATCGGCGACACATCGTTGGATTCTGTGCTGGAATCACGACGAAACAAATCTGCAACTAGAAACGTTCCGTACCTGCAGCGACCTACCAAGAGTGTTCTCACCTCTGGAAGATTTAACGGGCACCCTGTATGTGGATTCGGCGAAATCACCACAGGGGCTGCCGCTGGTGTCGTCCGATTCGGAATCTCCGCGGTGCATGGCGCGCGTTCGCAAACGTCCCAGATCTGGAATGGTAACGGCTAAACTGGTGACATTTTTCTTTTTTTCTTTATTTCATTTTTTTTATTTGGAAAATGACTTGCCTTCGTTATTATAATATCGCTGCGTTTTATACCAACTGTGCTTGCCGCTCTGACTTTTCGGATATGTTATTGCACTATTCTCGTCGTCTTCGATATGTCCAAACGTTTTGAACTGCATGGTGTAGTCTAAAGTTGAAGTCGTCACCGATCGATTGTTGCCGGAAACGTTAAACGTTGCGTACGGACTAATTTCGTACATACCTATAGAGTCACCTAAATCTTAAGCATCAGTTTGAAAAAGATTACCGGAAATATTCAATTACTTGACACGTTTTCGCGAATTTTCTCGCTGTTTTTCATGGGCGACGAGGTGTAGACCTGTTGCATATTGCGCCTGTTATCGTCCGAAGTCTTCTCGGCCATGGCGTCGAGTGCATGCGAAGACTCGTTGGCCATATTGAAATGACTGAAATTACGCAATCGACATACTGTAAGATCGGTCGATCTGATGGAAATTAATCGCAATTACCTTTTCCTTCTTATCGATCGCAACCAGAGGACGCCCACGCAAGTGAGCAGAGTAGCCGTGGCTATGGCGGGAATAATAAAATACGCTGCTTCCTTGTAAGAAAACGCGCCCAGAGATTCGTTATCTTGTAGTACCAAACTGGGCGGCGGAGGGATATGTTCTGCAAAATACCAGCACACGTTTACTTTCGATTGTCGCGTGGGCGGCTTATACGACTTAGGTACCTCCAGACATGGTGGTGGTCGCAACGTTGAAAAATCCTTCGGCTCTGCCGGCATCGTTCTCCGCGAAAACTTTTACTTGATACCACGTAGCGGGTTGTAAATTCTGCACGACCAGTTTGTCGCCGGACGCGCTGCTCGAAATTAAATTCCAATCGGCGTCGGCCAGAGCTTTGCAGCTGACGGTGAACTTGGAAATCTCACAGCCATTGTTCGGCCAATTGATCAGATTCAATTGCAAGCTGGTGGCGTTGGCCACCAGGAAGTCTTTCTCTTTTGGCAAAAGCGGCAGGCCGCCTTTCGTGCTGGTGGTCTGGATGGGGCTCGGACTGCCGTTGCCAACCCTGTTGTGCGCCAGCACGTAAATGTGGTACACGGTGCCGCACTTGAGGTCGTCGTACGTGAAAACCGCGTTTTCCGAAGACAATTCCAGAGCGGTCCAGTCGTCCGCATTCGTTTTCGAATTCAACGTGTACCCTGGACAAAACAAAACCATTGCAACAATTGCACAATTATTGCAAATTTCTTTCCAAAACTTTTCAAAATTCACGTTGTAAATTCATTTTTTTGCCTTTCCTTGTTTTATTACTGTTTCATTTAGTTGAGATAAATAAGAGCGATCATAAATTCGCTGGGTTCTGCGCATTTTACGGAAAAATGATTTATTGTTAATTAAAGTGAAACAATTAAAAACGGAACACTTATTATTGCACATAGTATTTTTTATAATTTTTTTATTTAATTTTCACATTTATGCGAAGCGACTTTATTTTTGTTCACATGCAAGATTTATTAATTGGAAACAGCGAACGCTCTTGCAATTACATAAGCGTCAGAGTTTGTTTATGCAAAAAATATATATATTTTCATTCTTAATTAGTGAATGCTTGCCTAATCAACAATTAAATTAAGAAGAGAAGGTAACGATTTCTGCAGCAATACATAATAAATACAATAACAACAAAAATAATCCTGATTAATTCATACGCTTGTTTTACGACTTATTTAGTATTGTAGGTGCGTACTTGCGACTAATTAAAAAATTTAATTTAAAAGTTTTACAAAACTCGCAGACTAAGAATGATTAATCTGCTGTTGGTTTTTACTTTTCTCACTTACACCATTCAATAGATATTTACACACATCTATTGAATAAATTACACGAATCACACGAAAATAAAAGAAATACTTCAGAATACAAAAAAAGAATGTGCTAAAGGTCACAAATTAAAAATATACGTCTTGATGGCCGCCAGCCATTCAATATTATAATCGTAGACGTAATTTTTTTAACGGTGTGAAATGTTAATGTCAACAACAGCAAGTAAAAAAATGGGTACTCATTTAAATCTATATTTAATTTGATCCGTTTATTTTATGCTACCGTTCAATAAGTTAAAAACAAATAAAAAATTTCAGCAAAAAGTTTCTTTCACCTTGTATGGTGGCACCGCCGTCCTCTGGTTGCGTCCATCGCAACCGAATGCTCTTGGCAGTGGTAAATTGAACCTCCAGAATAGGAGCACTGGGTGGCATCAAAACGTACAAAGAGTAAGTGATTTCGTCCTCGCCGAAGAGGTTTTTCGCGGAACAAGTATAGTTGCCCGCCAAAGATTGGTCGGCACCTGAATGAACAATCGGAAACAATTTAAAGAAAACAACGTGAAGCCGACGATCATCATTTATGCATTACTGGGAATGCTCAGATGTCCCTCGTTGGTCACCTTGTAGAAAGGGCTGAAAGTGATGGGACGGTCGCGGTGAATCCACCTGGTGCGCGGCGTCGGATTGCCGACCGCCACGCAGGGCAGCAGGATCTTCGACTTGACGGCTCTCTGTAGGACCTGGCTGAAGGAAGCGATCCGCGATGGCGCCTTGCTGTTCGTGGCCTGCGCGACGATCGTCGTGGGCTCTCCTTCGCCCACGGAGGTCGTCGCCGATACCCAAAACTCGTACAGTTGATGCTCGATAAGGTTGCGCACCTCGAACATCAAGCCGTACGGCGGGGAATCCTCCGCGCTGAGCGTGTTGCTCGAGTGCTTGCCGACGCGTCCCGCTTCCCGGCTGTAGATCGAGTACTGCAGGATGCGTCCGTTCGACTTCGTCGGCGGCAACCAGGACACCAGAATTGATTCGGACGTTAGGGCTGCCGCGCGTATATTTGCCGGAGGACCAGGCACTATAAAAGCGCACTTACGTTTACTTTTCCCGCTCGGCGCAAATCGAATAAATATTCGAAAGTTTGTAAATACTGTATGCTACGCGATGTTTGCGAGTCTTTCGAGTTGCATAGAATACTCTCCATGTTTGCAAGTTTACTTTACACGTGAAACTTCTCAAAACCGCTTTTTTTCAATTTGAAATATTTGCAAATTTCAAGAATTAAAAATGAAAAATTATAGAAAAAAAAGTTTTTATATGAAAAAAAAATTCATTTTATTTTTTTGAAAAAACAATGGACTAGAGAAAAGTGCAATTGTTTCATTGGAATGCAGAATGCATGTGCTGCGCTGGAATTGAAAAAATAACAACTTGCCGTCTTCTTCAGTAGTGCAAAAGATTGAAGGGCTGAGAACTCCGTCGCCTGCGCCGGTGTAAGCCAATACTTTAATGGAATAATTAGTGTACTTATGTAAACCGTGTAAATGAGTTTCGGTGCTGGCCGTGCGCTTCACTTCTCCGATCGAAGAGGTTTCCACTGCAAGCGACCCGATTGAAATTCATCGAGGGTTCTCCCATAATTACACACTTTTAATACATACCGTTGCTGTCTGTTAGTATCGGACGGTAATATATTTTATAGCCCTGAATAAATCCGCCGTGCTGGCTCGCCTTCGGGGGAATCCATGAAAGTTTCATGCTCTGCGAGGATATTTGAGAGCACTGAATGTCTTTCGGCGGCGCTTCCGGAACACCCTCCTTTGTCGTCCCGACGATCGTGGGCGACTGCGGTCCGACGGAAATGCTATTGAATGCGCGCACCGTAATGTCATACCTGGAGAACTTCTTCAGTCCCGTCAATTGCACTTTCGTGGTGGCCCATCCTTTCACCGTCAGACCCTTGCTGGCATTCGGCGGGCTCCCCTGCAAATTCCAACTGACGACGTATCCTTGCAGCTCGCCGTTCCAGGATTCGCGCGGCGGCACCTGCCACGACAGCGATATTTCGCCGGGGCCGACGGAATCGATGCGCACGTCCCGCGGTGCCGCGGACGGCTGTTCCTCCTGCGTCTTCACGATGATCTCCTCGGTGAACGCGCTCTGATCTATGCCGTTCACGGCCAGCATGCGAATCTTGTAGGGCGTCGCGGGATTCAGCGTTCCGATCACGGCGGACTCGGTGTCGCCGCGGGGACTAACGTTAAGACCGTCAATTATTATCAATCGGTTCGAAAAAATTAGATGGGAAGCATACTTATCAAGGGTGGCGACAGATGCGAGCGTGATGTTGCGAACTTCGTTGCCGGACCAATTATTCGGCAGCACTCCGGCCGGTTGATACTGCACTAAGTAGCCGATAAGCGGACTGTTGCCGTCGAAAGCTCGGCGCCACGCTAATCGGATGCTCTTGCTGCTCACTTCTACCACTTCGAGATTCGTAGGCGGATCGGGGCGCTCTTGTACGGCCAAATTGATCACATGTTCGCTGTGACCGTACGCATTTTCCGCAAGGCACTTGTACGTGCCCGAATCTTCCCTATCCGTTTGGCTAATAGTCACTTGGGACTTTAATCCATTATCGGTTTTCGTTTCCGTTACCATAAATCTAAAATTTCATTCGCACTAACTGCACTGTTTCGTGCTCGAAAATTTCCTAATCTAACCGAATTTTCCTTTTCTATTTGCAATTTGCAAGAAACGAGAAACGATCATTCTTAGTGGGAAATTTACGCAAATCGCATTATGTATTGTAAATAGAACGCGCAAAACGGAAACGAAGAGTTTGTACTGTGTAGGCGGCTAATCCTACAGGTAGTTAGCACTTGAATTATTTATAGAACATAATATAAATTTATTAAGCTAATTGCAAAGTTTGTTAAATACTAATCGGAAGTTGGTCAGAGTGAATTGTCGAACGGGTTCCATAAATACCTGTAACTGGTAGTATCAAGTGGGCGACCATTAAAAGTCCATGAAACTTGGATCGGAGTGTCGCCGTAGATATTACAAACGAGAATGGCAGGACTTGTGTGCTTAGTCGATATATTCTTGGACGGCAAATCGAACCTGGCTGGTTCTGACATATGCGACAGCGAAAGAAAACATAGCAAGTAATAAGTTTGCGGATGACGCGCCGCGCCGAAAAAAAGCACTTCGTGCAATAATAAAGCGAGTATATACTAACCGTTGACACTTATATAAATCAGTTTCGTCAAACCGGAAGCAATTCCATTAGTGGCTCTGCATAAATAATTGCCCTCATCCTGCGGACCGACCGCCTCCATCCAAATGGACCCGTTGGCCAGTAGCATGGTGCGTCCGTGCAGCGCCGAGAGCAATTGATAATCCGTTTCCAGTTTGCCTGTTTATTAAATGATGTTGTTGGTTATTTTCATTTTCATTTTATTTTTTATTTTTTGTTCTGCTTTTGTTCGTTCCTCGTAATGGGTACGCTAACGCTAACGCTTCATGAAGTAGCAACGGCACCTACCTTGTCCCTTAAGCCACGTTATCTGCGGATGAGGAAAACCTTTTGCAGAACAATCAACAATTAGCGGACTGCCCAGTAACACTGCCACATCATGGGGTTCGATTATCCACTGCGGCGCCACTATATAAATGAAAATACATCCCCCCTAATGCAATTACGTCGTTTACATCAAATAAAAGCTCGCACCTTTGACCATCAATTTAGCTGTGTAGTTGGCGGTGGTGGCTACGTTGGACGCAACGCAGGTGTATGCACCGCTGTGCCTCGACGTGACCTCTTTAAATATCAGCATGCTATAAAAATCGGACGTCCGCTCTTCTATCTGCAAATAGGAGACGATCAATGCGTAGTAGTAGTAGGTACTGGCCGCATTAACTGAATTGCTTAACGAACGGCAGTGGAAAACAAACGGAACGAACGCAAAGAACATGAAAGTAAACGAAGAACAGACCTGCAGAGTATCTGATATTGGCATGTTATTTTTGTACCAAGCAAAATGGATCGGCATGTCGCCCGAGGTAACGGAACAAGTCACTTGAGCTCTTCCACCTTCCTGCAGGCTACTGGGAAACGAGAAGGGCTCCAGGACTGGCGGACTGTGAACCATCAGTTGGATGTTCCTGTGCACCATGATTCCGTCGCTGTTCGACACCGAGCAAGTGTACACGTCGGAATCGGCTTTCGGCTCCACGCGCTTTATGGTGAACGAGCCCATCTCGTCCACTTTGTGGCGCAAATCCAGCGGCAATTCTTGACCGTGACGTCGCCAGCGCACCTCCACGATGGGATATCCTGCGTATGGACAATGCAGCGTGACATCGGATCCCGCGACGGCTTTCACCGGTCCTATCGAACGTATGAAAGGAGGCCCTGAATGCGAATTCAGAAATTATTTCAAAAATTTCCCGACGCTCTTTTCCCCGACATTTCACTTTACCGTAAATGTTAAGCCTTGCCGAGTGTTGAGTCGAACCGAGCGAGTTAACGGTCCTGCAACTATAGCGACCGCCATCCTCCACCCTAACGTTCGATATATTCAAATTGCTTATGACGTCGCCGGCGTTATCCACGTATTGAACAATTGCGTAGCTGCACGTATAGCGGAGAACAAAAGACAGAATAACGGAAAAGGTTTTTTGTTTGCGTGTGCAAATTTATTACCGATGGTCCACCGCCGAGTCCGTTAGCAGTTCGCCGTCCAATAACCAGCGGAATTGCGGCGGCGGCGATCCGGTCGCCGAGCACCGCAAAGATACTTGAGAACCGACACCGATCGCTTGCTCTATGAAAGTAAATTGTAACTCGGGGACGGTATCTGAAAGCGAATTTACATAGTGATGAGATAGTAGTCGTTCGACTGTCGAGTCGACGTCTACTCCAGGATGGGATATGACTTAACGGTGCCATATCGAATGACGGACGGCAAACTATATGTATATTGAGGGGAACATCGAGTGCGATCAAATGAAATGCATTTACAAACAGAAATAATAATTCGGTGAATGCTATAGAGGCGCTTTATATCCGGCGTGAATGCCGCCGCCGCCCCCAGTGCCCGCGTACATAAACCCACACCCTCGCACTGTTTCATAATCATGTACGAGTACTACAGGGCGTTGGGCGTTGGGCGGACAATGCACAGTTCACTTTGAAATTTGGCTTTATTAACTTTTATTTACTGGGAATCTCATAATTTATTGATGGAAATCATTGAGTCGTAAGTGTTGTAGTTACAAAGGAGCATTTGTTGGGACGGACGGGCTCAGTGAAACAAACCAATTTAATACGAATCTAATACGATAGCAACCAGCTCGTAATGTCCTGTATGAGGACGTGCATATGTAGGTGTGTACACGACCTATGAGAGGAGGCGAAATAAAAAAAAACGCGGAAAATAGCGCCGCATACGCGGCGAGAAAAATTCACCGGAAATGACTTTCCACTTCCGTCAACAATATATCATGCAAACGCAGTGTTTCCTTTTCTCTCGAAAAATAATTCCGATCTTGAGTAAAATATTGGCCTCCGACGTTTCTGTGTACACGGTCTCTTGTCTCAGGACCGGTCTAAATTATAGGAAACGATTTGTTTCCGCAGGCATAAGGCAGTTTTATTAATTAAGCCGCGAGCAAATTAAGTGGACGTGTAGAAAGGCAATTTCGGAAAATTATGTGACGCGCAGTGTGAAATTCAACAGCCATGCACAACAAAGCCGCGGCACGAATATAAAACGAAAAACAAAACAATAAAACGAAACAAAAGAAAAATTTGTTAAAAGGGTGTTGAAAAATGAGCAGCGCGAGTTCATTGCTAGTTCGCATTCCCGCAATAAGCGTGGAGCGCAATAAAACTCACCACCTAGACGCAACTCCGCGCTCCCCTGACAGCTCTCTCGGTCATTCCTTATTAGACACTGATACATGCCCTTATCGTGTCTAGTCACGCTGCCTATAGACAAAACGAGATTACTCAACAGCTTAATCCGATCGCTCGAGTCCGCGTTGTTGATGTGCAGGGGCTCGCCGTTGCGGAACCACTCCACTTTTCCAATCGGGGAACCGGAAACGGTACAATTGAAAACTGCGTTCTCGCCCGAGTTAATTACCTGCAAAGGGAAATGCAAATAGGATCGCATCGACAGTCATTCGCCAGCAATTAAGAGCGGGGATCTGAAGGAAATAAAAAGAGAAAAGAGAAAAAAATACAACTGGAATTCGTTACTTGTAATTGTGGCAAGACGTGAACGCTCAGGTGCGCCGTCACACTCAAATGGATATCCAATCTTTGTTCTCCAAAGTGATTGGAAACCTTGCAAATCCAGCGTCCACTGTCTTCGGGCTTTAAACTGCGAATATGAAGGATATCCTGAAGCGGTTCGAATCGATGAGACGGATGAATCGCTTGCAGATGTCCATTTACTTCCCTGAACCAACTAAACCAACAATTTTTGCATAATGGAACACTTCTGAAGGTGTTGGATTACTACAGCCACCACGACATACAGGGTCTTTCGGCGCGCAATTGTTTTTTTGGGGGGAGTGGGTGTCGGGGAAAGGGGGGGGGGGGGCGAGGAAACGCTTATGTGGGATCTTCGATTTCAAATAACTGTGTGTTTATCGTGGGGATATAGCGTTATGTAAAGTGATCTACACTAATGTAATGTTTACCCGAACTTACTTGAAAGTGGGCGGGGGATTTCCTTGCGCCGAGCATGTTAGATGTGCATCGGTTTCGCGATCGGCCGATTGGGTCGTGTGTACCGTCGGCGCGAACCTCGGGGGCATACTTCCTGTGGGCTCTGCATGCCAAAAATATATCATCCCTTATTCTTCCTACCAGAATGGATTTTATGATGATTTCGTTACCGGTTACGGTGAGCGTGGCCGGGGCGCTTCTTTTTCGCTCCTGCGTGAGGGTGTGCAAAGACAAACAGGAGTACCTCGCCAGACCGTCTTCCGCCCGCGCCGATCTTATATGCAGCTCGCCACTTCCCTGAACAACTATTATCCTTCCACCTGTGAAATCGACGATGGATTTACATGGAAATTCCTTCCTTTTTGCTTGCCTAGGCCAATTTGGACACTTTCAGTGACGTTTTCGGTTTGTCTCACGTGTAACTTAATTTTGACGCGGGGAAAACCTCGGGTTTTCCACGATTCGGACAGATCCCGTTCGAACGCTGATCAAATACGACACAATTCGAACGCACGGACCTAATGTGTAGTGAAAAGTGGAAAGCAATTGCGTTATTGTTCTCTTGGTTTTGTTTCGGTATTTTTTTTTGTTGGAGGGAAAAGAAAACTTGCAAATCGGAATAAGTGTCTGATTCAATAGTCGTCCTTTTATTCTCTCGCAAATGCTCGGCTTGGTCCATCGGAAAACATCAAATTCCATCGAACCTCCCCTAACCGAATGACGAATAAACATAATTTAGCGCGCTAAAAACATTTTTCTAGATAGCGGATAGAAATTGTTGGCACATAAGCAAACATGCCTACTGGGACGTGTTTTCAATTTTGAATGTTGTTGGTACAACAGCGAATGAATTTTCGATGACACAATCTCTAATCTTTATATGCGGAACACTCGATGCAACAACTTGACGCTGTGCTGCTTCTGCTGATGCTGCTGTTGCTGCTGCTGCTGCTTCTGCCGCTGCTGTTGCCATCGTAATCGATTGAATTTCAATCTATGCAGTCTCATAGAAGAATAAACGCAAATGCGATTTGGGCCGTGCATGCTTCTCTAATGGGGAAAGTTGTTTGTGTTTTTCACAAAGCATTCGCGGGGTTTGCGAATTCGAATTCTGAATTTATGTACGCGCGCGCCGAGAAAGGGAAGCTGTCAGCGATCTATAGATGGGAACCCTCTCCGATACATTCATTATTCGTGAAGTCAGCCGGCAGAATAAAGCTTCTGCGGAACTAATTAATCTGCGTAGGGTTTCCGTGTTCTTTGCGCGCGCCTCGCTGTAAATTTGATATCAATTCGAGCGTCTGAGTGAATTAAATAGACTGGTAATTGGATACCGTAAAGATCGGATATCGATATACATCTAGATATATATATATGTATATGGTATATGGAGAGCATTTGATCGTACGAACCGCCAGCGCCCGGATATTTTATTAACAACATCAATTAATTTATTTGACTCACCACTATTCGATCCGGGCAATAAAATCGTTTCATCTCTCGACCACGACGTCACCGATACGTACTCCTTGACGAACGGCGGTATGACGCAAGTCAGCACCGCCGTATTGCCGGCCAGGACGTGGGTGTGATACACTTGCACCTCGTAATGCTGATTGACAACTGAAAACAATCCGTTTCTGTTTTTCCATCATTTCCTTTTGTCTTTTTTTAATTCTAATTCTACGATAGAAGTCGAAGTGAAAGGTTTAGTCGCGCGAACTAAATTCGAATTTTTCGGAGAGATTCATTCAAGTGAGCAACGGTATCTAACGGCAAATCTGTCGTCCATATCATCAGAAGCAAATATTTGAAATTCCCCATAATGGTGCGTATTTTAAATCAAAGCGAAACGTGTGAAAGTATCGAGAAGGGATGAAATTCAACGTTTGAAATTTATGTTTGAGCGAACACCAATAGTCATCTTTTCGTGCTTCCCATGTAGGATCAACAAAGAGATTGATGAAACGCCGATTGGAATGGACAAGTTCTTGTTATTTACCTACGTAAACCATCAATAGTATTACTGCTGCGATGGCCTTTGTCTGCCCCGCGCAGAGCATTTAAGTTATTGGCCATTCGGCGTGATGAATTCGGTCGACTTCCGGCGGGCGCAATCTTAAAATGTACTTTTTAATTACGCCGTTTATGCGTTTCAGCGTTGCGATTATACATATAACATGTATAACCGTTTAATTTAGCTAATGGATTCTGAAAGTTGATGGAGCGAAGCAAGGGTATTATCGCTCTGTATTCCGCGAGCTCTCTCTGTACCCTTATATATTTTTGTTATTCCCCTCTGTTTCCATCTTTCCGGCTGCTCTGCTTTTTTTCCCGCGCCGTCTGTCTGTGTATCGACCCTATTGAATTCGTACAATGTGGAATATCATTATTTCATTTGAAGGCAGCCGGGCGCTTTGGCAAAGGTAGAAATCGCGAGGGAAAACCGTCGAAAAGGGTGCAGCAAAATCAGAAACAAAAACCGAGCTGCGCGACACAAACAAAATGCAATAAACAGATGCGGTTCTCGAGTGGGCCGCATGTTGCATTCATCGCCATTTTGTTCGTTCGCATTATTGCGCGTCGTCATTACTTCAAGTATTTGGTTAATTTGCGTAAATATAGATGCACTTTTATTCCGCATAATACTTTTCGGTACAGCAAGCTTTCCCCAACGCATTCTATTCACACTTCGAAGTGGCCATTGAAACAGGCCATGTGTTTGTAAACTTATGCGATATAATGCATCGCCTTCATTCATACGTAAGAAGTACATCCATAGAGCCCTCTGAACAGTCTGAACAAACACTCCGTCCTGTGCTGCGAAAGTTCGCACACAACGTTTCTAATTTTTCTCGCCAACCCCTTCGAACGTCGCTTTCTTGTTTCGTCGCTCTGAATGTACAAAAATATGTACGCACACACCGAGTTTGCTGTCGCTAACAAAGAAAAAAGAGGGTAGCGCAATATTTCCCTAGAAAATTATTCGATTCCCATAAGCGTTATCATCATCCAAATGCCCGAGCCATTGCTGCAATCGCGCGATTCTGTTAAAACTCAATTCAGCTAGTTTTCCACCACATATCAATTGATAGTTAGAAATGATTACGGGGGTTGCCGCGGGGAATTTACACGATTCGTTTCCGTACCGAGAGCGTATATTGCTCCCTCGCTTATAGATTGCCTCTAAGAATCTTGGAATATCCTCGGATCGTCATCCTGATGAAGTAAATATTGTGTTCTTTTTCTTTTACATTTAAAAGCATGGATATATAATTATAGCTCATCCGGTTTTATGTAATATCGTATACCAGAGTGCTTTCGATTAAATGATAATAAAGACGCTCGAAACAATTTGCGAAAAATCATCGGCAAGTAGCTTTTACTACCGTTTCGATCTATGCAAAATTTCGATTTAATTCGAGATGAAATATTAAAATGGTACCTGCACGAACGTTAACGTCCCTGCTGATGATCGTTCCGGCTAAATTCGACACCCTGCACTTGTAGACGGTGAAGTGGACGTCTTTTCTGTAATCCTCCGCTCGGAACGGGGGAAAGTACAGCGTGCCGTTGCCCAAAGATTGCCTGGAATTAAATCATTATACACAATGACGTCCAATAAGATTCAGTTGGTTTAATGTAAGAATGGATGGTGCGGGCCACGAAAGATAGGAAGGGTATGGAAGTATGGGGACATCATATGTCGTATCTCCAGAGGGTAGTCTCCAGGGCTTTGTATCGTGTTGAAATTGTCCTACTGTCGGATAGACCTATATACACGGGTAGTGAAGAGAAAATAGCAAGTGTCGTCTACTATCGCATTCATTATTCCATTTTGCCGGAAGGAAAAAGCGTCACCCTCAGGAGGAGGCGCGATTAAAAATGCAGACATCGCACATTATATTTTCGCGAGCTGTTCTCGCCTTTTTGTCCGTGGGCTAACTACCGACTCATCATGGCCCCATAGTGTTTCTATTTTTTTCCTCGAAATGAAGAAAAACAAACAAGCGACAAACTAAAAAGCACCACTCGATTCAAATTCAAACCCCCAAAACGAAATCCTCTGCAATGCTGTTTTAATCCTTATAATATACGTTACTTGTATTGAGAAGATGTCGCAGTAGAAACGAAGTGGAAAATGGGATGAAAAAACAAAACCAGAAAACGCAAAAAAAATTATACGGCCGCAAAAAATCGACCCCCGGGGCAATAGCTGGATTATCTGAATTAATGATGCATTCTGTACGGCGGCGTGATGATTTATTACTAGCTTTGATAAAAACTATCATTTATTAGCTCGCCCAAATGACACTTTTTCCCTTCTGTGCGTACGGCATCCGGAGCTTATCAAATGACATTAATTACAATTTGGCGGAAACAGATTAGCGGAGGAAGTGCCAATTAAATATTTATAATAATTCGGCAGGAGAAACATATTAGCAAGGGCCCTCCAAAAAACCTATTCCGCTCGGGCCACAAAGGGTGCTGAAATAAGATAAACACGAAAAGCGCAGAAGGAGCAAAAGGGCCGGAACGGCGAAAATATTCGCATTCATTTAACATACACAGAACGGAGCTTCGCTCTCTATCTTTTTTTTTTTACTGTTTTATTATTTGAATACCGTCGTAGCAACACGTTGGGCCCTCTTTATCTAATAAAGTAGATAATTTCCACTGGGACAGGGTGAACAAAGATCGCGCGGATCGCACGAGACAGTGCATACAGACTCCCCAGAGGAGAAAATTACTTTTCCCGTTTATCTAACTGCGGCCACGGGAAAAAAATATGGACCGAAATGAGACGCGTCCCAGTTCGCGAGGGTCGCAAATTGAACGGTTTCTGAAGTGCGCCAGTTTATTTAATTACATCGTATTGAAATTATGAAATCGATTTTAACGATGCAACAAACGGCAAAATTTATAACGGCGCTCGCAGTATTACTGCACATAGTGTAGTGCTTCGATGATGTCTGCTTTAGTGCAATTCGCATTCGATTAGGAGAGCTGTATATTTTAGAGTTTGTTATTCCTTTCGCTATATCTATTTCGTGCGGTAATCGATACTGAATATATGTGACACAAAACGAGTCGAATAAATAATGGACTCTGGCAGCTCTATTATAAATGTATGGGACCAAAACGGAAAACCGGAATAAGCTTGAGCTAGCTGAACACAGGATCATGAATTCAGTTCAGTTCCGTCAGATTGATGCTTCTGGAGATGTCCCGCCACTCGCTTTTTATAACCCGAGACCCCGCAGCTACTTTTTTACAGATTCTATTAGAAAATTGCATTAAACTGACAAACTGGAAGTGTTCGGTTGCCACTGTAGGTCGCCAATTGTTGAAAATTTTCGCAAACTGCTTGCAGACACAGCGCGAAGGTGTTTGGAAATTGGATTTTTCGTTTGTTTTTGGTTTCAGTGAAAGCACTATAAGTGAATACAATAGCAATTCTTTGCATTTAGAAAGTATATACAGTGCGATCATTTAAGTAGTACCCCCCCTCCTGCTAATTTCTAAACTAGGCAACTTATGAAGCTTTAATTTTAAAATATGTATATAGACACTAGTCTGCCCTTGAAACTGTCAAAAACAGTTGAACACAGCCATAGGTGGCGCCGCAGCGGAATTTGATGACATTTTTTTAAATGTAATGATATACATTGTGACACCTCTTTT
>JASKGO010004967.1:0-12305 GCA_030556065.1 Holobus sp. GC000080
TTTTACTTTGTTAAGATTTTTTCGGTGCAACCCAAATGTACCCTTAACTTAACTTAAAAGTGAAGTTCCCTTAGTTAAATGAAGTTTAAGTGCAAAACGGTGCAACCGGCCATAATAATATTGAAAAACTACTACTACTTTTTACTTTTTTTTCGATTAACGTTATTTTATCCTATTTCTCTGTTAATTGTGTTTAACACTGACTAGTTTGTAAAGATTTTTTTTGTTACCCAATTTTTATGAATTGTAGTTTGACTTGTTATAAGACGACTAACTTGTTTGTTAAAAATGTTTTAGCTCTGATGAAGATGTTGAGAAACATCGAAACGTTAACAAACTAATAAAGGATTAGTGAATACTCCCGTTGCTTTGATAGCCGTGGCTTTGGCAAAAAAATTTCTTCAGTATAATACACCAAGCATTAGAAATCTCGTAAAATATTGAAAAAAATAAATTTCTTGATTTTTATTAAATGATTTTATAGTGGAAATTGATTTATAAATATTTTATTAGTAGTTATTTAAAAAGGAACTATTTTTTTCCTCCTATAACTAAAAAGATTGAAATTAAAAGAAATAAAAAGTCCTTGCGATTGTGTTTCTTTTTCCAAGTAACAATCAAATAAAATTTAAACCTTTAAAATAAAACAAACAAAAAAATCCTATACAAGAAAACTCGATTTATATAAAGAATAAAACTATTTATTTAATGGACTTTAATTAATTACATAAGAACTTGGTGATTTACAATCATTACAAATTATAATTTTTCTTGAGTTTTGATTTCGAATACGTCGTCATTAATTTTCGGTTTCAAAGTGTCCAGTTCGGCGTCGCCCTTTAATTGAGGCTCGATTTTTCTCTTCCGACTCTGCTGCTCTTCGACGTCGTTCCTGGCGACCGACGAGAACTGCGGGTCGTTCCACTCTTGTAATTCCGACTTGGCAAACAAGACGTACAGCACGCCTGGCAATATTAGCATCACTGCAGCAATCCAAAAGACTTTTTGCCACTGCACCACTGTTTGCTGCAAGAACGTAAAAAAACACATTTGTTTCATTTATTTACAGTCCAATTAGAGTAGTTTTGCAAATAACAAATGAAAATATACAAGAATAAAAAATAAAATTAAATGCCAGTGAAACGAAATGAAACTTACGTTATTATTCGTTAGATATCCTACGATTGTGGGCGAAATGAATCCTGGCAGGACCGATATAAATCCTGATAAGCCAAATTGAATGCCTGCAATTGAAAAGTTCTATTAAAAATCGTTTGCAACTCTGATTTGCTGAAATTAATTGATTTTTTTTTTAATTTTTGGGTTTACAAGGATTAAAATATAAAATTTACTATTTTCGCAATAAAAATCACACTGAAACAAAAACGAAGGATGAAAGAAAAGTATAATTGACATTTTGAGTATCCTTTTTCATGCCCCTTTTTGCGCATATTTTTATTTCGGTTGTTCAAAGGGCCAATTTTAGAGACATATCCATTTTTTACAACCGAGAAAGCCTTAAATTAGACAACGGACTAACAGAAAAAACAGCAGCATTATTCATGGGCCCATTTGTTTCCTTCTTTTGTCTCACGTTTCCGTACGTTTTTGCTCATTGCGACTTCTTTTTTGTCACTTCCATTAATTTTATGCTGGCGAAGAGGATTATGTCGTTAACATCTTTTATTGTAACATTGTGAGGCTAAATTGTGGCTTTGCTTTCAATGCGACCTAAAAATGTATCAAGCTTTTGTTTTGTTTGGCCTGCCATTGCATGTCTTCTGTCAAATTTGCAAATTCCAATTATAATTCGGTTCGCATCTGATAATAAACTACTCATCAATATGTCTAATGAATATGTCATGTTCAGATAGAGCGATTATAATTTAATTTGAGTTCCTGCGATTAATTTTAAATAGGGATGAAATATTTCCTTTTTATTCATTAATGGCTTATCAGGTTAAATTTTAGTTTATAGAAAAAGAAATGAAAAACAAAATGTGCACACTTTTTAAATAAAAAATGACATTATTTTTAATATAATAAGGCATATTTTTAACTTTGTGGTTTTTAACTTTTGCATATTAATGATCAATAGATTTTAAGGTTGTGTTTCTAATATTTCATGAAGCGTGCTCTCCCCTTCAAGTTAGGTTAAGTTAGGTTAGGTTAGGATTCATTCTCGAAAACAAAATGCTATGAAACGAATGATTGCCCTACTTTCTGGGGTTGCCCTTTATAGCTGCTGATGTTTATTATTTAATTTGCCAAATATGATTACTCGTAGATATATAAAAAGGAAATGTCAGGATGCTTTAAATTCATTTTAGAAATTGCAATCTTCTCCAAAGCACAAAATATAGAAGAAATGAAAACAAATAAATAATAATGAATTTCCCTACAAGACAACAGCATAGCGCGAAACTATAAAAATCGAGCGAATTTTATGACTTTCATTAAGTTGGAAAGGCGTCAGTTACGTTAATTGAAAAATAGCTTAAGTGTAAATTGGTTCACATATTTTATTGGATTTTCGTTTGGGTTATAGAGAAAGAGACTATGTAGGGCAATATCTAGGTATTTGAAAGCTCCAGCAGTTGTGTGCCCGAGGAAAAGAAGCAGACCCCGTTCGACCTTTAAAACACACTCTGAAAATCCTCTAATTAAATTTATACAGCGGGGCCGTTAAAATTAATGATATTTATCATGCGAATAAATAATAATAACAACAATAACGTTGACTATTCTTTACGTGACAAATCGTTGGGAACTTGGGATGTGCGTGCTATTAAGTTTTTAAGTAAATTTCAATGGATTAAGCGGATGAGAATGGTACGATTATTATTAAACCATTTAAATTTTAAAAGATCAAGTCGAATTCGTGTATGCTTGCTTATTGCTCTTTGTGTGCTCATCAGTTCTTCAAGCACGAATTGGGCGAGGAGGAGTGCATTGAAAGCACTCCATTAGAGACACGATGATGGTAATAATAATGAAGACATGTTGTAACTAGTAATGTCGTTGAATGTGCGTTATTATTGGCGTACTTACTGGCATAATTCGGACTGAGATCGACGAAACTTGCCATCGAGCCACTTGACACGCTGCCATGAATGGCAGTGGCTGCAGTCAGGAAAATTATGGCGGAAATGTAGTCGCATCCTGAGTAGGCCAGTGCTAGCATACAGAATCCTTGAACGACGCAACCTGCCACAAAATACATTCATCAGCATTAGTTTCTATTTATTTTTATTAAATATTTAAATGTTTTTAGTTTGAAATTATTATCATTTACTTATAAATCTCTCTGTCCTAAAATAAAATAATAACAAAATTATACTTAATATAACATTTTGTTCCTAATTTCATATTCTTTATATTATTATTTACAAGTTCCAAGATTATAAACTTTAAAAAATCAAATTTGTAAATTTTATTAAAAATAATAATTTCCTGATATAATTTGTGAACTGTGAAGTATACAATATGATGAAACTTTTAAGGATAATTTTCTTTGTTCTTAACATCAAGAAAACATTCGAATGCTTTTAAAAACAGACAACTGCCACTACCCTCCTAAGAATCCTATGTGACTACATCAATTTTTAATTATGCCTTTCGTCATAAAGTTTTAAAAAAAAACCTTAACTCTGAATAAATGAAATTATAAAGGGTGTTTCTTTAAAGTAGTAGAACATTATGAAGAACCAAAAAAGAAATTCGTTACAACAACAAATCAACGGATTCGCTGAAAAAAAGTATTTTGTAAAAATCCAGTCTCTTCTTACATCTACACCACTATTTTATTTTATTGTAATTTGTAACTTGTAACTCCAATATCTTTATCTTAAGGGTGTGATTTTGATTTTAAGATTTTAAGCTCTTCTTCCACTAATTATCGCAAATTGTTAAATTTGGTTTTGAGCACAGTCTACTACTTTAATATCAGATACAACATTGTTTTTCAAAATGAAATAATTAAATCTTTTGAAGTTTATTTATTTTAATTTATCAAAGATTTTTTCCAAATATATTTACCGTAATTTAGGTCAGAGTATGCATTATAATTAATTTTTATTGAATTTTTTAATTAAAATATTAATTCGTTAGATTTAAACCATGTTCTTTAATATAGTTTAAAAGAATTTTTTTTGCAATTTAAGATTCAGTTTAAAACTGAATACGCCAATAAACAAATTGTTTATAGGTACTTTAGAGATTGTATCAAATCTGGTTATTCTAAGGTAGACCTAAGATATCAACTAGCAAATTGCCAACTTGGACATTTCTATGAAATGTATATCAAAAATACTAACAAATACCAAATATTTTTATTTTCTCCCTCTGTTATTAATATTACTGTCGTATGAATGAATGGTAAGTATACTGTAATGGTGTCTTACTAACTAAGACTGACTATGATGTGTATTATACTTCTTTGATTGAAAGGAAAATTAAGTTGAATGGAATTAGCACGATATGAATAGCTTAAATTATTTGATGAAAATGTTCTACCCTTCACACTTTTTATTTCATTTACAGATACTTCTTCAAATGTAGCTTTTGCGGATAATAAACTAAGTAGATGGATCTTATACAATCAAAAAATGAACTGAAAATTGAACAAAAGTTTAAAATTAATTTGATTTTTTTTGTATTCTACACTTCTCGTTTATTATACAATTCTATTTTTTTTTCATTGGAAATCAAATTAAAAACTGAATTAATTTTATTTTTTACTTAAAATTACTTTCTTTAAAGTTAAAGATAAAAATAAAATTGTTTCAAAAACTTGCTATATTAAAGATTGACTTAAAAAAGCAATTCTTTTAAATCAACCACAATCAAAATCACAATTACTTAAATTGCATTCTCCACTAATAAATCTTCTTGACTTGATTCTCTTTGCTATTCCTGAAACTAGGTTAAATTGACTTCAGTTTTGAAGATAATTTACTAAATTATTGAATTGGAATTTTGCTTGCTCATATTTTTTTTTATAAAAATATTCTCAAAGTACTCTTTTGAAACACTTATTTTCTATTCTAGAAAATTCTAAAAAATAATTATTTGTTTTATAAAAATACTGTCGTTTTTGCAATTGAATTTATTATTAAAATTAATTAATAACAAATGGAAATATGAGATTACAGTTTTGGTAATCCTAGCTTAATCAATCACGTTGTGTGCATTGGAAGGACATTTAATTAATTATATTCCGACAACTTATTAAGATTTATGCTAGCCAAACAACCCTAACAGTAATGCCCATTTGCACTAATGCAATCCATTTCATAATTCATGTGTACATTTCAAATTTCAAATCATTTGCTGAAATAAAGCTTGACAATGATTTTTTTTTATCTAAAGTGCTGTTTTGGATTATTTTTATTTGTGTAATCATCAATATTGTTGAGTACCTTATAGAAACAGGTCAATGCCTTTTATTTATATATTTTTTTCAAAACTCATAAAAATATAAAGAGCAAGTTAAATTAACTTTCAAACGCCGGTAAAATCTTAATTAGATCTAAATTTATAAAGGTTTTTCTGACGATTCATTATTTGCTGAATCCGATCTAACAGATGCAAAAAGTGATTTTGCAAATTTTCTAATTAAAACCAAAGTAATAAACTGATTTTAATAGTTTTTTTTTTCTTTAAAATAATGGTAATTAGATTGTCTTTGAACAATGGAAACAAATTTTTAATTTTCGCCAAAAATTTGCTTTTATAGAGGGTATTTCGCTTTTAAAATGTCTTTATTTCTTATATAATGAAATAAAACCTAAAAACTATATTTACACAATTTATGTTAATGGAAGGTTGAATTGTCTTTAAAATGATACCGACGTAATTACTGTTTCAATAATTATTTCAAAAGTTTTTTCGGTTTTTAAGATTTCATCGCTAAAATTATATTTCTCGTTTGACTAACGCAGTATTCCATGTATTTTAAATGCGACACTCTGTTACAAAAAATTCTTTTACAATTAAATTGTAAAAACTAAACTAATAAACCAATTTTAACGATTTTTCAAGAAAATGATGCTAAATAAATGTTCATTAATAATATTTATCACACCTTTAAATTTAAAGATTTTTTGATTTTCCACAGGGTATTTAATTTTAGAAATTTAATTATTTTTTATTATAAAAGTTAAATAATAAATTAATAGAAAAATATAAATATAGAGCCTAACTATCATAAAATGGCGGAAGCTATTTTAAAATATATAAAGAAGTTCAAAAGTTATTAACGTTGTTTTTATTTCCTTACATTTTAAGAAGTCAGTAAGTTCCTCAGAGTGGAAATTTATTTTTACAATTATTACCATAAAAATAAAAATTACGCTCCGATTTGAATTATTTTTCAGCATACTATAGAAGAATTAATTTTCCTTTGATAAACTTAAGCCGTTATTTCGTTTAAGTAATTTTCTGACTTTATGCAGGGTATTTACCCCATTTATAACGTTTCAAAATATAAATCCTAGATTACATTCCCTTTAAAATGACACCAAAATTGTGGCGACATGTTAATTCGATCAAATGTTATTTTTCCTAACTTTGGGTTCGTTGCTTGCCTCTATTGTCTGTGTTTGTTTAATGCTGTCTCTATGTATTTTTAATAGGATGCCCAAATTCGAAAAGTTCTTTTACATATTCGATTATGGAAAGATTTTTTTTTTCAATTTTAAAAATTATTGATTTCATAGAGCATTCAACTTTTAAATTTAATTTACTAGTATAAAAACCGAAAATTAAAAAAATTGTTATAAAATATTCAAATATTAGTTTCAATTTTTTTAATCACGACATCATAATTATTAAAATATTTTAATTACTTCAACAGTTATTTTTTATTTTATGTTCGTTATAATTTATATTTGTCAAAAAGTTTTAATATTTTTTTCTCCACTAAATTATCGCCAAAAAAGTATCTTTGAATATTTAAAACAAATAACAAATTGAAAAAAATCTGACTTTATAGAGGGTGTTAAAGTTTTGAATTATATTTATTTACCATTGAAAAACTAAATGAAAAATAATTACTCATTATATAAATAGTTGGTTAAAATATCCTTTATACGACACTAAACTTGTTGCTTTAGTTAATTATTAATAAATATTATTAAAGTCTCAATATAACACGATTATCCTTTTCGTTTGTTAAGCAGACATTTTAAAATATTAGTACTATAAGATTAAAAAGAAAAAAAAGTTTGGAATTACATAAAAAGACAGCCAACTTCCTTACGTTAGTCCTGCTCATCTTGTCGTTCCTGAGCAAATAGTCACCGAACTGGGAGAAGAGGAGTGCGAAACAAGTGCGCAGAATGTGAGGCAAGCCCGACAGAAAGCCAGTCTGTTCCGTACGCCACCGGAAATGAAAACACAAATTAGTAAATCCCCCGATAAAGTACCCGAACGCCACAACAAAGAAAACCCCATACCCCGTCCGTTTCTTTGCTGGAGCTTTAAAAACGCACCGCTTTAATATTCAAACCGTGAATGTCTCGAATGTAAGTGGGAGCATGTGTCATAGCCGTAAACAATCCCCAGATGCCGCCCCACTGAGCGAAAATGTTCAACCACACTGGGACCGATGTCAAAATGGCTTTCCATGGAGTCGGTGCCTAAAACAACATTCATTATTTACCGCAACATAAATTACTCTTAAATAGGAAAATGAAAATATACTTTTATATCCTCAATTTATTTGAGTTTTTAAAATGCGCGTTTATATTACTTAATGAAAATAAATTAAAAGGAAAGAAAAAAAAAATAAATAAAAAAAGCAAAAAAGAAGACCTTGTCGGTCGATACTGATCGTCCTAGACTTCTATGGATGAACTCCTTTTCGTCGGCGGAGATGTGCGGATGTTGATTAGGACTATCGTAGACCAAGATGTGCCAGAAGACATACCAAAGACAACCGATGACTCCGCACGCGTGGAAAGACAATTCCCAACCGTAATTGGCAATTATAAAGCCACACATCGGAAATGTCAAGCCGGCTCCTATGCTGCTCCCTGAAACATTTTCCATCGTTACGCGTAAAATTTTTAATTTTACAATTTATTAGTTTACTGAAACAAATCTTAAAGATATAGTATTTAATGTTTTTTTTTTCGAAAAAATATATGTCTGTCTCCATGTATATCAGAAATTTTAGGCAAAAATAGGTTTTTTTTACTTACTTTACACACTTAAAAATCAAATATTACAGAAGTGGTCGCTTTGAAATTCATTATGAATTTTTAAAAACGATTATTTTACTAACTCTGAGCTTGGAGGCAGCTAATATTAAGCACAAAGCACTATAATGTTAATTTTATAGGTACGGGAGAAAAAGAAATTAAATTCAATGAAGAACTTTTAATTTTGTAACTATTTTTTCAGTATATTAGAAATGATTAAAATATTTTCCAAGCTAGTTGTATTCAGTTTATTCAGAATGTCCGATAAAGAAGTTATATTACAAAATTATGTTTTTTCAAATGAAATAATAACTTTTGATAATTAATTTTTATACTCTTTAAAATGTTCTTTTCTTGATGTATCACACTTATGAGTAAGACCAATGCAGTTAAAAAAAAAATCATAGATAATAAACGCTGTAAGAAATTGATGAAAATTAAATTCATACCAATTTTGAAAACTCTCGTTACTGTAGGTTTATTTCTATCCATAATATTGTATTGTCATACAGGGGGATCACGAAACTTGTTACCTCTATTATCTAGTTGTTATCACATGTGAATTTAAATATCAGGAATTACCGGCTATTTTTTCATATTTTTTTGGTTATTATCTCAAATTTTATATGAAATTTTATTTGAAATGAATTAAAATATTTTTTTACAGAATTTCTATAGGAGATAAATTTGATTGGAATTTTCTTTGCTTTTAAACTTTGTGTTGCCCGGCGCTTTCACATTTGACTCTTCGTATTTGTAAACTTTATTAATTAAAGCTAACTAACCAGTTGAAAATTATTTATTTAACTTAATAATTCTGATTTTGAAGGGTTATTATTTAATAAATTGAATTTTTGAACAAGAACAGGGAGCTAACCATTGTGTTAAGGCAATTAAAATGTTAATTTAGAAATGAACTTGGCAAAAAAGCTATTAACGTCCGAACCTTTATATTGGGTTGCATTGGAATGCTAATTCAATTTAGATTTAAAATTAGTTATGATTACAAATATACAAGAGCTAATTAACTGCAGTTCATTAAGGGAGAGCTTTTAAAATTATCAGGTATTTAATTTTTTATAATTTTGAAATCAGGTTTTCATGCTTTGGTAATTTTTAAATTGCAAAATTTTCTCATAAAATATTTTTTTCTTAAGATTATTTTGTCTCACCCATAAGTTGAATATATCAAAGAAAAGAACTTTGTATTTTAACTTTTTTATCAAATACCCTGCATAAACTAAAATAATTTTTAATTAAAGTCTTCATCGATATGTATAAACCAGTGAAGAAAAAAATAAATTATATTCAATAGTTAAGCCACCTTCTTACTTTGATCTACTAATAAACCATCTTGTAAATGCTTAATAATAATAATCATCATCTTTAAGGTTATCGACCAGAGGTCTAAATGCTTAATAATAATATAAAATAGTCATTAAAAATTTTAAATTTAAAAGATGATAATAGATTTTATAAATAATAAAATAAAATAAAATAAAACAACAAATTAATCTAAAACTGTACTGTTATGCACAAAGAAAACCTAACAAACAGTATTACGTAAAGAAAACAAATAAAAGAGATTTATAACCTTAGTTACTAATTACTTTTTTCTTTCATTGTAAGTATTTCATTAACAATAAAATTTATTATTTAAAAGTCCTCACCTAAATACGCAGTGACAAATTTGCTTCTTTCGTTGGGAGGAATCCACTGGGCAGTCATATTGTGCATTGATGGCCATGAGAATCCCTTAAATATTAAATAAAAGGTAAATTTACATAAAAAAAGGAAATTATAAAGAAATTAGAACTAGTTAAATATAGTTTTTTTTTTATATTTCTTTCTTATTTCTATTAATTTTGATAATTTTCCGAGAAAGTTTAAACTGTGTTTGTATACTTAATTAGATATTTAAAAGTTTAATTTAATTATCCGTTATTTCATTACTTTGGATAATATATCTTTATTTGTTTTTATATTATATTGACTGATATATAATCAATGAATAAACTCTTATCCATTCTTATAAATGAATGAAAGGAATTTGCTCTAGATATTATTTTCGTATTAATCAGAGCTTATAATAAATAACCATTAATTAATCAGAATCGATTATTATTAGAAATTACAATTTATAAATAAGTTTTCAGCAAAGTGTTCTAATTAAAATTCGTTTGATCAATCTTGCATTTTTAAATATGTTAATCGAAATATTTAATTATGCAAATTTTTTCCAACTTTTTGTCTTGTAGATTTAATTAAAGGGTTTTTTCTATCGACGATAAAAAGTTTGTTGCCTTAAAATTGACTAAAAATTTTTATTAAAATTTATCAGTTTCCTTTTGTTTTTCTTTATTTGTTACCAAATTATTACTCCCATAAATAAATTAAAAAAAAAAAAACAATTTCATTGCTTAGAATGTCAAAGAATGTTAAATACCTCTTTTTTGTATAGAAAAAAAAAAAACAACAACTCACAGTTACAAATCCTTGCAAAATGCGTACGGAAATTAAATAATTCGGGCCCCAGTGAGCCGAGACGGGAATAACGAAACAAATCAAACATCCGAGCAAATTCGAGAGACCGAAAACGATCTTTGTGCCGTATTTGGTGGCCAGTATGCCACCGGGAAGCTGCGTCAACCAGTACAGCCAAAAGTAGGAACCCAATATGAGATTCTGCTCATACTCGTTCCAATCGAAATGCTCGCTGCGATCGACTGCCAACTCCGACTGAAAATTGACCAAATCACGTAGCGCTAAAGAGACAGTTTTACCGATTTACTCGAAACTATATATACTTGATCGCCGCTAATTAGCACGGATCGATTGCCGTCGAGAGCAGCGGCGGTGGTCAGATTGGGGTGCGAGATGCACTCGCTCGTCAAATGGCCCTTACTGGGAGGTCTCTCCCTCACCATCGACACAATTGCAATGTTCAAGTTGATTCGCAACATGTAATTGATGGCGAATCCGGTGAAGACCATATGCCACAAAACATCTCTTTTGCTCAACCAAGGGTCCTTATCTTAAATGCCCCATAATTCAATCCCTTCGATTTCAATTTTTTCTACTTTAAAAATCTTACCGGTTTTACTGTTTTTTGCCATTTTTAATATTTATTAAATTTGGTGTTGTGAAAGTTGAAGTGGAAACTACTATTAATATTATTAAACTAGGAACATTTTAAACTAAACGATTTTTCAAAATAATATAATTGTAAAGTCTATTTAAACAAACAGTAACTAGTATATAAAAAGATCAGTAGACACGTTAATAAACTTTATATACTTATGCAAAAAACAATTAGTTAATCTTATCGTAATGAGTTTACACTCGTCAAGCACAACTAATAATATTGTTGTAGTTGCTGCTGCTGGTTGTTATTAATGTAGCTCCTTTTTTATCTCTATGTTTGTTAATTGTTCAACTTGTCTGCGATATTGTTTTTAAAGCCGAATTTCTTCTATGTACTTTTGCACTTTATCTCCGACAAGATAATGAACGTTGAAAAACTTTACGTAACTTGACGTTCTTTTCTATTTGATTGATGATTGCCGCATGAATTTCCTGCGTGATTTCAGTTTTGGTTCTGTGTTTATCTTTTTATTGTTTTCCGGGATTAACTTATTTGAGTTTTTAAATTTAAGTAGCATTAGCTTTTACGTGATTGCATTCACAATTTAAATTTTGTATTTTAGTGTCCTCTGTTTTTCAGTAGTCGAGGCAAAGACTTTCCTTTCATTGATTTCCATTTCAGTTTCCCGGTAGTTTTTGCTTTCAATGTTAGATGTCGACTACATTCTGTAATTGTAATTTGTTTTTGAACTTAATATTCTGGACTGGATAACTATTACAATAACGTGTCTTTTGTCTTACTTCATTATTAAGGGAGTACATTGATTTAAAATTGAAAGGGCATTTTTTAGATTTTTTTTTTGTTTTCAAAAGAAAAGAATTTAAATTAATTGAATCAATGGTATGGTATGGTATGGTATTTTATTGCCTGATATATGAATATGTATCATATATACAGATGTCATAAATGTTTAAAATAAATATAAAATGCTCACTATTTACAATACACCTATTAAT